>JABSTR010002543.1:0-66611 GCA_013339765.2 Haemaphysalis longicornis
CCGGCGTACAGGCGGCCACTGTCGGCCCGCCTTTGCCGCATCTGTAGTCTGCAACCAGACGCCGAGGAAGACGGACGTATGGCGAACACCAGATAATCGTCCTCTGAGCTGCCACTGCGGAGACGCCGATCACATTAATCGTCGCTGCCCATACAGAAGACTGGGTTTTCCTGGTTCTCCTGATGAACCACCTCGCCCTCTTTATGTGTAACGACCACGTGAGATCCACGATAACCTATCTCAAACCAGCCGTGGCCCAGCCCGTTTCAACCGTTCGCCATCGCCCTACCCATAAAAAATCGCCAGCTGGCGTAGCAATGCAGACTTCGCACGAAAAAAGGTCACCCAGCCTACGTATGGGAGAATGAAAGCAGCAACCTCTGGAGGTAGAGTTGCACGACGGCGGAAAAGTGAAGACCTTCCAACGATGCAACGATTCGCCGAAGACCGAAGAACATGATTACCGACATGCCCTAAGCCCGAAGGCCGGATCTATCCTGGACATGGCTCCCGAACATGACGACGACGACATGGGTGTGACCATTACCCGACATGACCACGCTTGCGGCTGAGGAAGACGACGATAACGTCTTCTCATAATGCCGGACCGCCAGCATGCACAGGCTGAGATACGACGCACCCGATACACCCGAAACTCGAAGGAACCGGCGTCCGTCGTTCAGTTGTCCATCGACAGCTTTGATGTAGTCGCCTTCATCCACACTTAAGCCGACTGTTCTGTAATGTCAGTAATGAGCGGGGGTCAATCGCGTCCAAGTTGAAGAAAGTTAATACAAGATTGCATGGTCCGCACAAAACACACAGCAGGTGGCACCTCGTAACGTCAAGTGAAACGTGCAGATCTCGTGTGACCGTTGACGGAACCACGTACCCACAGGGTTCGTCATTTTGCCTCAATGCTCCCGCGACGAAACGAAATTTTCGAATGGCCTTTTTCGCGGGACAACTGTGCAATAATTGTTCTGCAGACAAGGTGAATAACGTTTTCCTTCCACGCCATGACGCCAGAAACCGAACACCGACCACCATACTGCTGTAAGGGTCTCCGATGATCTCGTCCCACTGCCGCTTTTGGCAAGCTTGATGATCACCATATACTGTGAAGATGCTGCTCCTGAAGTCGACTCCATCGTAGGGAGTGACCGAAGGTTGCGTCTCTACCACGGTGTGTCTCCAATCGGAAGAGGCGTTGCGTGCTTGAAGCAATGCAAAATCCGACACTTCGGTCACTAATTTCACCGAGCAGTACCAGCACCTAAAAAAGGGCACTGTTAGACTAAGAAAAAGAGCGCAAACGGCGGGACGACGAAAAAAACGTAAGACTAAACCACGGGCGCTGTCCTTTAGTTTTACCTTTCTTCCACCCGTCGTTTTGCGCGGTTTTTCTTAGTGTAACATTTACCAACTGGCCCGTCAGCATACCCTCTAGAAGGGCGCTGTATTGCGTATCTAGAAGAGACGCCACAAAGTAGTGAAGTCATCGCGGTCCTCAACTTTGAATGCCCAAGCGCAGATACTTTCAAGCTGTCGAATCCTTTCGACGTGAACCGGGCGCTGGCGCAAAAAATGGGGACAAATAATTAGATTTGCAGCGTCATTCCAGCGAGTGTTTTTGTCGAGCTCAAAAAATATCAGACACCCCTAGCTAAGAAAGAAATTGTAACCGAAGATGGAACCCGATCTACCCGACAGTCACCCTACCGCGTATCTTCACACGAGCGGGACGCCATCCGGACCCAGTTCGAAAACAGGCTCCGTGACGACATCATACAACAATCGAAAAGCTGCTCCGGTCGTACTAGTGAAGAAAAAAGACGGAACATTGAGGCTCTCCGTTGGCTACCGCCGACTGAACAAAAGCGCCAAAAAGGACGTTTACGCCTTGTTTATTTGTGAAGACATTGCCCTTGCTTGTCTTAATAAGGATAAAATAATCAAGGTAGCCGACGAGTTCTGTAGAAATTGTACAGTAGCCGGTACATCCAGGATAATGCCGAATAAGAAAGTTGTTCAGAGAAGATAAACATCCTACCAGTGACGACAGAAGAAATAGGACGGCATTTAAAAAGAATGAAGCAGGCAAAGCACTTGCTAAAGATCAGATATTGCAGACCTCTTGAAGGAGGGCGGGCACATTGAAACAAATTGAATTGCTTTACTTTCAATAAATGTATATATTTTATAATGGAGTTGGGAAAAAGCCGCTCTAGGCAGCTGGACAAGCCCTAAAATTTATGACAGATGCCGCAGCGTGGTTGGAGTGACAAAAAAAAAAGAAACCTTTACGATAAAAAAGAAAAAGAAGAAGTGGCAGAGAATTAGAAGACAGACTCTTCCCCTCAAAGAAGAAGAAACAACAACAAAAGAACGACAACAAACTGCAATATCAACTACAGAAAATCAAGAAAGAATAAAATAAAAGAAGAAACAAACTGGCGCTTGAGATGTACACTTCAAGGTATAGGGTAACTCAATTCAATGTCACAGGTATAACAGCCCGAGCGGGGCCGTGTTCAAGGTGGTAAGAAGTAGAAGGCCAAATGTTGGAGGATACAAATTCAAGGCGACAAAAACTAGTTGAAAAACAGGGGTACCGTTTAGAGCCACCAAACATCGATGATACACCCGGCGCATATAAAGGTGCATATCATGTCATAAGAAATGACAGGAGCGTCACAGAAGGTAATGTTCCGGCGCTATGGAAGCGCATTCCAAATTTAAGGGGTATATGAAAAAGGAAGGAAGTGTTGGTGGCTGGGAAGGGTCTCAATAAACAAAGTACGTCCGTAGACCTTATAAGGAAGTCGATGTGACGTCTATACTATTTGAGGGAAGTTAATTTAGTGAGGTTGAAGAATAAAGTTGATTATTTGAGTACCGTAGTTTGTTCTTAGCAAGATACGTGCCGAAATCCCGGTGACCGTGTGCTGTAGACTAGAACGTTCGCTTTCAGATTTCCTAGGGAAGCAATAAAACTGGCGCCACGTTTTCCTTCTTTGCGATTCACAGACAATAATCTGTAGTTTAGCAGATTTTGTACCTTGAGCAGGGATACGTCTCGGAATGACGGCTCAGACGGTGAGTGGTAAGGCATATTAGAAACTATCTGCGCGCATTTGTTCTGCAGAACAAACAAGGCAATAATTTATGTGGCTAAGAGAGAGCTATAAAATCAGACCTTTTACATTCTGTTACAGATATTACGGAATACATGAGTCCGACTGTTTTGGAAAGCTTGCTCATTAGAACATTAAAACAGGACATGCGATGGTTGAATAGAACTGCCAGTGTTTTAGCACGTACTAAAAGCTCAATCTTGGGGGAAGCAAACATAATATCGCTATCTAGAATAAGTCTGTTTTATGTTGGAGCAGAATCTTTCGTTTTTTTATGGTGTTAACGTTAAGACCGTTGTTTGATACACCAAAAGCGCTGTTTCTCTAAAACCACCTTCACGGTTGAGGCAACATTATGAGTCTCATTTGATGAGAATAGCAAAGTGGTGTCGTCTGAGGCAATTATATATTCTGTACTGCTGTTTATGCTTACTAGATCATTCATGCAAATATTGGAGAGTAGAGGGCTCACAATACTTCCTTTTGGTGCACCTGTTTGGACTGACTGTATCTGCGAGCGGATGTTGTTTATTTTCTACCTATTGCTGTCTGGAGTTTAGGTATGATTTATTTACATCGAATGCTAAACACCGAATACCATATTTTAATAGCTTCTAAACAAAAAGTTTGTGATTGATGCAGTCGAACGTTTTGTTTAAAATAATGAACACTCCTAGTGTTGGTAATCGCTTTTCAAAGTAAATAGAATAACTTTTTTTGGTCTAATAAGGTACGCCTTGTTGATCTCTTTTTTCGATAACCTATTGGAAACTAGTAAAAAGAGTTTTTAATTCAAGTAATGTTGATATGTTGTTAAAGATAATTTTTTTAAGACTATGGAATCGGTTAGTAGTATTGCGATGGTCGGTAGTTTAACAAGGCAATTCTGTCACCTTCTTATATAGTGCCGAAAATTTGAAACTTGCATGTAGTCAGGGAAAATTACGGACGATAGTGGATAATATTGTCACGAAGCCAAGGATGACGCAGTTGTATTGAAGGAGAAACAAGTTTTATTGGAGCGAACTGGTGCTCCCGTAACAACTCAACAAAATACAGAGGCGGCGAAGCAGAGGTCAACAATGTGACGTGCGCAGGCGAGTGTCATCGCATCGAACTCCGCGGCAACGGCTCGGAGGGAATTTATGTTTTGAAGAGAGTGTTTCTGGAACCATCGGATTATATCCAGAACAAAGAAGAATATTCTAAGCTGTTAACGTTAGTTCGGAACGCTCTCTCTATCTGAAGAGATAACACATGGGGCATAGAAAGAAAGGATAGAACACCAGCTTTCCTTGGCACACAGATAACACAAACCGGCGCAACTGGCCGGTAAAGGCATTACCCACTGTAAAGTGCCTCGACCCGATGCTAACACAAGCGACAGTCCAAACAAATAAACAACTAGAGTCCGTCATCGTGGTTAGAAAGGTTTTAAGCGAACCACGTGGACGACTTCGTGTAGCGTTCCGTCGTCGTGATGTGCCGGAATCACTATCGGTGATTTTTACGTCTGTGAGTTTGCCAACACGTTGTAGAATTCGGTAGGGCTAGAAATACCATCGTAGAAGCTTCTCACTGAGTCCACGTCTCCAGATTGCAGTCCAAACCCACGCACGATCCCGTGGGCAGTACTCGACGTGTCGGCATCGGAGGTTGGAGCGTCTGACGTTTAAGCGCTGCTGGTCCGTTGTGTGTACTCGCGTGAGCTGACGGGCCTCCTCGGAAGGCTGAAGGTATCCTTGGACGTCGGCGTTGAGGTCGTCCTCTTCTACGTGCGGGAGCACGACATCAGGCATCGTAGGCCTCCGCCTTCCGTAGACGATCTCGAACGGTGTCATCTGCGTAGTTTCCTGGATAGCCTTGTTGTACGCAAACGTGACTTATGGGAGCACTTCGTTCCCAGGTATTGTGTTCACCATCGACGTACATAGACAGGATATCCGCAATCGTCTTTTTCAAACGTTCTGTTTGTCCGTTCGTTTGGGGGTGGTAGGACGTCGTTCTTGGTGATCTGTGTTGCTGTAGCGTAAAATTCTTTGCATCACCTCCGTAGTAAAGCCGTTACGCGGTCGATGATTTGACTTCAGGGTCTCCATGTCGCAGCCCATCTTGGCTTATTAAGGACTTCGAAACTTCTTGGGCAGTCAACCTCGGAAGAGCAGCGGTCTCTGCATAGCGCGTCATCTAGTCTGTCGCTACTGACATACACTTTTCTCGGATCGTGACGTAAGGAACTGGCCTAGAATGTACATTCCTATCTGCCGGAAGGCCCTGGTTAGGACGGCAATCGGCTTGAGAAGTCCGTCTCGTCGACGGTGTTTTTCGTCGCTGGCATTCACGACAGCTTTGACGTAGTGAGCGATGTAGGATGTAAGGCGGGGCCAGTAGTACCTCGCCTTGATTTTTCAATTGTGCGAGCTGTGCGAGATGTCCGGAAGATGGAAGTCGTGGCACGCTTCCAAACTTTGGTAACCAAGATATGCCAGGCTCACAAGAAGGTAATTCATTCTCGTTCCGGGGCTGAACGTTTCTTCTCGAGGACAGAGTTTTTGAGGCTGAATGCTGGTAAGTTTCGTTTGAAGGCCCTAGGAATGTTGACATTCCTTCCTTCCAGATAGTCGATCATGACACGTAACTCGGGGTCAGCACGCTGTTGAGTTGCTAGATCGCTCTCCGTCACGGTTCCGAAGAACGCGCAGTCGGCCTCGGAGTATTCATGTGGGGGATCCACGAGGCCACGGGACAGACAGTCGGCGTCGGTGTGTTTCCAGCCGGATTACCGACAATTGTACCATGAATTCCTGTAGGCGCAAGCTCCACCGCCAAATACGGCCAGAGGAGTCCTTCAAATTAGGGAGCCAACACAGCGCATGTTGGTCTGTCACAACCTTTTATGGTCTACCATACAGGTATGGACGAAATTTTGAAATAAGAGCCAGGCACTCTTTTTCATAGGCCAGAGTAGTTTTTCTCCTCCTTCTAAAGGCCAAGACTTGCATAGGCGATACCTCTTCGCAACCGCTTTGCTTTTCGACTAGGACGGCACCCAAACAAAATGAGCGAACACGGGCGGGCTGGCAGGTGTTGTTGCAAGTCGCAAAATGCTGCCTTTTGGGCACTTTCCCAGCTGAAAGGATGCTATCTTTCGTCAAGCGTGGGAGTTGCTCTGTAATGGGGTGAAGTTTGCGACGAAACGCCGGTAGTATGCGTACAGTCCCAGAAATCTTTGCACGACCTTCTTGTCTTTAGGACTTGGAAATTTCGCTATGGCTGAAGTTTTCGCGGGGTCAGAGAGGACTCGCGCGGCGTTGATAACGTGACCCAAAAACGTGAGCTCCTCTTACGGGAAGCGGCACTTTTCCGTCTTCAGCGTTAACCCCGACGTACGAATGGCATCGAGTACAGACTCCAACCTTGCAAGGTGCGCGTCGAAAGTCCGTGCGAATACCACAACGCCGTCGAGGCGTACGAGGCGGGCTTGCCACTTCAGGCCAACTAGCACAGTGTACATGACTCGTTGAAACGTTGCTGGAGTCATGCACAGCCCAAACGGCATCACCTTGAATTCGTATAGGCGGTCCGGGGTTATGAATGCCATCTTCCCTCGGTTTCTCTCGTCTACTTCAATTTGTCAGTACCCTGTCTTCAAATCCATAGAAGAGAAGTATTTTGCGTGGCAGATGTTGTCGATTCGTGGCAGGGGGTACACCTCCTTTTTGGTGAATTGTTCAGTCGCCGATAGTGAGCGCAGAACCTCAGCGCGGCGTCTTTTTTCTTCACGAGTACGACCAGAGCGGCGCAGGAGCTTTTCGATGGCTATGTAATGGCGTCGCTGAGCATGAGTTCGACTTGCGTCGGTAAGGCTTCCCGATCTGGTGAAGACATGCGCTATGGTGGCTGCCGGGTGCGCGAGGCTCCAGCTTCGGTAATAATTCGGGGCTTTGCGACGGGTGTCTGACGTAATTTTGAGTTTGACCAAAAACACTCGCTGTTGCGGCGTAGAAAAGCCAATAATCGGTCCCGGTTTTCATGCGGCAGCGCCGGGTTTAGGTCGAAAGGATGCGTCAGCTTGAAAGTATCTGCGAGTGCGTGTTCAAAGTGGACGACCCGCGATCACTTCACGTATTTGTGGTGTTTCTTCTACATACGTATTTACAGAGCACTTGTTTAGATGCTGGTATTCCTCCGTGAAATTAGTGACCAAAATTTGACATTTGCATTGCTTAAAGCGCGCAATTCCTCTTGCGATGGAGACACCATGGTCGAGAAGCAAATTTTTGTCACTCTTTGCGATAGCGTCGATGTCAGGGGCAGCATCTTAACAGTATACGGTGATCATCATGCTTGCGCGGGGGTGGCAGGGTGACGTGAACGTCCGCGATCCTTGCGGGATCACGGTGTTCGGAGTTCAGCTGGCGGCGTCATATAGAAAAAAGTTATCGACTTGCTCTGCCAATTATTTATTGCGCCATTGTTCGTCAAAAGTCCATTCCGAGAATTACGTCGCGGGAGCAGTTAGGCAAAATAACGAACGCAGCATGGTACCCTGGTGCCACCCTATGGGGCATCACCATGTAACACCAAGCACGTTACACTTGGTGTTACGAAGATGGGCGCCTGCTGTGTGTATGAGCGGACCGTCCCATTTGGTCGTAACTTTCTTCTGTTGATACACGAATGATCCGCTCATAACTGAGTAGCCGGCTCCAGTATCTATAAGGGCGACTACATGAAAGCCGTCGATGGACACCTTGACGTCGGGACACCGCTTCCCTCGAGTTCGGGATTGTCGGGGCGTTGCATCTCGGCTTGTGCGTGTTGACGGTCGGGCACTGTGCGTTGTCGTTGTCGTCGTTTTCTCAGGGGCAGGCTCGGTCATGTCGGGTACGCGTCGCGCCTTGTGGCTATTGTCGTGCTCAGGAGTCACATCAGTGTTAGGTCGGGTCGTCGGGATGATGGCATGTCGTGAGTCACAGTCTTCGGTGAATCGCTGCGTCGTTGGAGGGTTTTCGTTTGTCCGCCGTGTGCATCTTCAGCTCAGAAGGTACCGCATTTAGTTTCCCCCGCGTGGGCTGGGGGACCTTCCACGTGCAAAGTCAGCAATGGTACGGTGGCCTGGTGACTGGTACGGGTAGGGCGATGGCGAAGGTTGAAGCTGGCTGGTCCACGGCTGGTGTTGGACAGGTATCTTTCATCTTTGTAGGGCGATGGCCCATTTGGGGAGAGTGGTGCGTCGACGGAGAGAAACCACGAAGGTCGAGTCTCTTGTAATGGCAGCGCATGTATATGTCGTCGGCCTCTGCGCAGTAGTAGCAGAGAGGACGATTATCCAGTGTTCGCCCATACGTCAGTCTAGCTCGGCGTCTGGTTTCGTATTTCAGGGAGTGGGGCGGAAGATAGTGGGTGGCGGTAGGGCAGGTCCTGTTGATGACGTGTTGAAGCAGGGCGGGGACAACGAACCGCCGCGGAGTATGTCATAGCTTGTGGCTCGCAGTGTACTTCGGATGGCACAGAAGTTCCAAAACGTTTTGAACATCTTCCGGGATCACGTCAGTTAGGCAAGCGACTTGGGTTTGCGGCGTCCTCGGGAAACGTTTCCGCAGCTCCTCCCTCACCACTGGCGGATGGTCTCGCAGTAGTGTGTCGGAGCTAATGGCCCCGGCACCGATCTTCTCTGAAACCATCGCATTGGCTGGCAGTTCGTACTGCCTTGTTCAAACTTCAAGCGTATCCTCCATCGCCGTCGTCTAAGACGCGAATTCAGCCACCTTGTTCGGCGGGCTACAGACAAGACAACCAAAAAGATCTTGCTTCACTCGTCACATTAAAAGCTGACCTCCTTATCTTCGGTCATTTTGTGGTCCGCACGGAGACAAATTCACTTCATCTCCTCGACGAAGGTCAACTCAACTTCGTTGGGTGCTGCGTTCGAGTTACAAGCAAAAGCTCAGCCCGTTATATTCTCACCACCGTAGTGAAGTTCTTAAGAAACTGGATTTTTTTAATCTAGTGGGTGAAAGAGCTCACATGTTCCTCGAATCAAGTTCCAGCTGCATCTTCTAACTAAAACAAGACATGCCGGAAAGTTTCTTCATCGTCCCACCTGTTCAAGCTGCGGACACGCTCTAGCTTCTGCATCGATTCTTCGGGGTCTTCAGCGGGGGCTCCCCAGGCACGACGATTGGCGACGTTGTTTCTTGCACCATGGTGTTTGTTGAAGCGTTCATTCTCTTCGGCCCTTCCGGCAGAAGACCGAACTTGGGCAGTAATCTTGCAGTCGGCGGCTGGCTCCTGTTGGACAGGCTTGGCGGTTTCCACATGTTGTAGGGAGCATAAATGCTGAGTATGCCGTACCTTTACCAGATGTCATGAAACCAAGGACGACGCAGTTGTCGTGAAGGAAAAACAAGTTTATTGATAGAACTTGTGCTCCCTTAAAAACTCAAAAGAATACAGACGCGGCGAAGCCGCGTTCAAAAAAGCGACTTGCGCAGGCGAGTGTCGTCGAATGGAATGCCACGGCGTCGGGTCGGCAGGAATTTATCTTGAGGCGCGAGTGTTTCTGGATCCGTCGGATTTCACCAAGAACAAAGATTATTCTAGGCTGTTCACGACAGTTCGGAATGGTCTCCCCATCAGAAGAGGTAACACATGCGGCATAGAAAGAAAGGAATTGAACACGCGCTTCCCTTGGCACACAGATAAAACCACCAGGCCATAAAAGCCACCAGGCCATAAAAGCAAAGCATAAACCAACAAACCAAATGCATCAATCGCAGCAATATATGTGAAGGAGAATGGGTGTTATGGTATTTCATACATGCTTTACTGGCCTTATCTGCAAGCGATGGACGTCGCAGGCACTGCTATTTTTTAGGTCCTGAAAGACACCAACTATCTCGGATTCACTAGTGGGTTGAAAAATATAGTCTGAGGGCAATCAGCGCATATGTTGTTGCAGGCACGTGTATCTACTGTACTGGTCCCACAGTTGACGAAAAATTGTAAGATGTATCTAGATGCTGTGTTCCTGTTCAGTGTTCAGTTCATAGTACAGTGTCGTAGTCCACAATTTTTTGGGGTAGTATTGGTTTGAATACATGGTTTTGTATATAATTCAGAGTCTTCCACATTTTGCGGGTGTCGTTCTGGCATGCGTATAGAATTTTAAAATTGTACGGAACTCTTGTTCTGCTCAATTCACTCCTTTATTGATTGCGAAAACTTTTAAAAGCTCGTAGATCTGCTAAGTGTAATACTATTAAAACTGACAAACCTTTACACGCAATGCCTAATCACCGCGAGTGTACCGGAATCTTGTGAGAACGCGAACATCACACTAATCAATAACAAAAGTGACATGCAGGACTTCAAAAATTACAGGCTGATCAGTTTACTCCCAGTCGTCTACAACGTACGTACCAAGTAATCACTAACAGAATTTCTACCACCTTAGATTTCAGTCAACCTAAAGAGCGAAGCAGGGTTTTGTAAAGGCTATTCAATGTTGGACCATGTTCACAACCAATCAGGATATGGGAAAAGTGCGCAGGGTATACTGAACCCCTATATACAGCCTTCGTATACTTATCAGAAAGCATTCGACTCGTTCGAAAGCTCAGCAGTCAATATGCTTTAAAGAACCAGGGTGTAGACCAGCATTATGTAAGAGTATTTGAGGATATTTTCAGTGGGTCCAGAGCTACCATCACCCTACATAAGGAGAGTAGTAAAATACCTAAAAGAAGGGCGTCAGGCAAGCAGACACGATCTCTACGATGTTATTCACAGCATGTCTACAAGAAATATTCAGAACATTAGATTTGGAACAGGTAGGAGTAAGGGTTGATAGAGAATACCTCAGTAACCTCAGATTTCCTAATGACGTTGCCTTATTAAGTAACTCGGGAGAGGAATTGTAAAGCATGCCTACCGCACTGGACAAAGAGAGTAGAACAATGGGCTTGAAAATAATCAGCAGAAAAGTAATCATCAACAACCTCGTGACAGCACAGCGGTTTGAAATAGGTAGCACGGCCGTGGAAGTGGTAAGCGAATATATCAACTTAGTCCAAGTTGTGACCCTTATCCCAAACATGACGCAGAGACAATTAGAAGGATTAGAATGGGGTGGACTGCATTCGGTAGGCATTCACAGATAATGAATGGCAGCTTACCATTGTCCCTAAAGAAGGAAGTGTATGACAGCCGCATCTTACCGGTACTCTCCTACGGGGCAGGTGCTTAAACGCTCATAAAGAGGCTTCAATTAAAATTGAGAATAACTCAGCGTGCGATGGTGCGGAAAATGACTGGTGTAAAATTAAGGAAAAAGAAGAGAGCGGAATGTGTCAGGGAAGAAACACGTGTTACGGACATATTAGTAGAAATTAAGAAGAAGAAGTGGACGTGGGCAGGGCATTGTATGCGAAGGCAAGATAACCGTTGGTCATTAAAGGTAACAGAGTGGATTTCTAGATAAGGCAAGCGTTGTCAGGAGGCGGCAAAAAGTTTGATGGTCAGATGAGATCAAGACGTTTGCGGGGATAAATTGGTCACCCTTAGCGCAGGACCGGGGTAATTTGATAATAAGGAGAAACACCTTTGCCCTGCAGTAGGTATAGGTAGGCTGGTGATGATGATGATGATGATGATGATGATGACCGCTTACCGTGAAACGACGACGCCCCAACTACCTCTGCCAGGCGAAATAAATCTAATCGATGGAACTGAACACCTACCGATTCTATGTTTCGTGCTAGCACCGTTTCCTTCGCATGCACATTTTTATACCAATGCCTACTTTTCCTACCGGACAATTCACGCTAATAAAGCACTCCGCCATCTCCTTTTCCACGTCGGCGCTGTAGATGTGCGCTTCGAGGTGCTCGAGTGCGGCACACAAATCACGACTACCGCCTTCGAGCCATGAGGCTGGCTGTCGTAGCGGTGGTTGCCGGTCTCGCGACCACAATAGCAGTGAGCGCACTGCAGAGAGTTAACAGTCCCGTTTACGGGTGGGGCATAGATGGTTCAAGTACACTTGCGAGGCGCTTGCCAAAGATAGCTAAACTAGGCATGACTGAAATAGAAGTAGGGTATACTGGCGTTTATTTCTTTGGAACAACCCACAACACAACGTAGCCTTGAAATAGTACAACGGTTATAAACGAAAAAAAAAAAGCTAAGAGCCATTCACTAATTATATTCAGAGTAATCGAATGCGGGCTTTCTGTTCCTTAAAAGGAACTAATGCCTAACAAAATTCTGCTGGAGGCAATAAAAAGCTTGGGGTGGATGTTGCCTTGAGGCCCAAGGTATAGTGAGTTTTCGTTTCATCTCCCCACTGCTCGACAGGCTGTAGGCAATAGAGTAATGGCCGTAAGTACAAAAAAAAGTTGGAACGCCTGGGAGCCGTACCATCGTCAAAGTGCCCTATTGGAAAAACATTATGAATACAATCGAACTACCTGGTTTCGTGACCATCTGAGTGTCTGTTTTGTCTCTTTACTAACGCCAAATGTAAAGGTAATATTCGCGATGGGTACAACTAAAGTCTGAAACAATTGTCTTATGGTGCCTTGTCTTTTCAAGAGGGCAAACTTTGTTGTCTGCATACCTGCGACGATCCCAACATGAATAATCGTAATAATTACAAAGCATAGCAAGTGTATACGCCCTTGCAGATTTGGAACAAACAGCAAAAAAGTTTCCCATAAATATATTGCTCTGATAAATCGGTGAACTTTACAAACACGACCGCATTTGACGCCCAATCGCCAAGTCGGCCCTGTGTACCGGAAGTATGTGTGATGTACAATCGTGCAAATTGCAAGAAATCGTAAGTGGCGCCAGAAACCGTTTCATAGAAATTGGAATTAGTAACGCTACGTGTGTATGTCCCTAAAGACTGTGTCCTTGCTCCATTTCGGACATGTGTTTCTCTTTTCCAACTTTTCCTAAATAAGATATTGTTCAGTTTAACCAACCATAATAATATTGAAATAAATGTTTTATACTTCACTTGGCGTCTCAACTCCCCGGTTTTACTGCATACTTGACGAGTCCAATTTAAATATGGTTGGCACTAAGCAAAGCAAAAGACTTCCTTGAACTAGCCTTGGTATCCACGGTAAGAAAAAGCATTTTGCCTGTACTGCTGTTGTGAACCGCCTAAGGACAGTGAAAGCGTGGCAGTACGTCGGAAACGTGAAACACTGCTCTGCACTTATTATTTTATGCCATGCTGGCTACCAGCATAAAGTGTAAGATACAGTGGTAGGTAATTTAAATGCCAAAGAATGCGTTGGGGAACACTGTTTATCGGAAGCCCGAATTGTCTTGGCATC
Organism: Haemaphysalis longicornis; assembly: GCA_013339765.2. Classification (NCBI taxonomy): domain Eukaryota; kingdom Metazoa; phylum Arthropoda; class Arachnida; order Ixodida; family Ixodidae; genus Haemaphysalis; species Haemaphysalis longicornis. Next base: position 13,490 of record JABSTR010002543.1, read on the forward strand.
TGTTAAAGACCTGATATATGTTAATTGGGTTCTCATTCTTTTCTACTGTTTTGTCGGTTCTTTTCTGACTTTATATAAAAATTATAGTTATTCCATACATACACCAATTAAATTTGAAGTATTTACCAATGACTCTTTGGCGGTTGCAGACTGCACTCTTTATAGTTCGTGAACCTAAAATACGCCTCAAATTTTGAAGTATATTAAAGTGAAATGGACTTGTTGTTTCAAAATCTTGAAATAAATAGTTTGGGGCAGTCCTCGTAACTAGTCTGACTGAAAAAAAATATAGGCATTGTGCAAAATCTGCAGCCTTCTCGCAGCAACGGAACGCGACCGCCCTGTTAGGGTTGAACCGGAATGCGTCGTAGCTAACTACAAACAGCGTTGGGACATCTGGTGTTTTCTATCGTCAGGGATGCCCACGTACTGCCTTGTGCCATGATGCACGTAAAGTTTGAAACGAGGATGCCCAAGGGAGAAGGGAAAGAACTCTATAAGTTTGGATATCGGTTATTGCACCATCACAGGTGCTGCTACGACCGCGGATATCGATACATTCTTTTTAGGAGTACTGCGTGCGCAGCGGCTTTTATCTGTTTTTATCTCGTAAACATGTGAAGAATCCCTTTCCACGGATACCAGATCAACTATGATCTCACGCTTCAGGACCTTGACCAGTTTTTCGGCAGGAACCATGCCAATCATTTTGCAGGCCGCAGTGTGGACTGCTACTTTATAGATGCTTGCGAGAACCGCTTGCATGACTGCGTGGTCCACCACAAATTATTTTTAACTGTCCTACGTCAGTAACAAAATATTTACCTAATTACGAGCCTTCCGAAACTTTGTTCGGTACTACGTACTTGAAATTTGCAAAAAGTGTTTTTTTTTCGTAAATTTTGCGTATAAAGTGCCTGTAATAGCAAGTACGTCTAGCTTGACTGCTTAGGCTTCAGAGGCTGCTGATGTTGTGTAACCACCTTTAAATAACGGTTTCTTTATTACCATTTTTTTCTTGTTACATTTTAAAAGCACCTAAACATAAGATTTGTGTGGCAGGTGTCATATTGTTATGCTGGTTAGCCAATTCGGTTCTAGCCAATTTTCTAACAGGTGGTGCATGGTTCTGAAACTGAAGCAAGAGTGGTGAAGTAACAAAATTGTTTACCCAGTGAATATCAGCAGCATAGATTAAAAATTTCTTGGTATTTTTTAGTCTGATACGTGAATGATTGTTGAAAGGCGATTTTTCCGTCTTCGTTCTTCTAAACGTTACTTTAAATTTCTTTAAATGCGATGGCTGACGAAACGAACATAGCCAAGCTCATCATTTTTCTAGGTAGTATTCCTTATCACAAACGGTAATGAAATAGGCTGGAAATATAATTAAAAGGCGTAGTCAACTGGAGGATGAAAGGTGACAAAAGGGAAAAGTTTTGTGACGATCGGTATAGAGTGAATTGACCCATCAAAGACCATGTGGGAATAGATATATCAGTTAGTGCAGAAAACGTTGCGAAATTGGAGAACCATCGTGAGGTGCTGCTGCAAAATCCTTTACCGGAATAAAATACTATTATAGGTATCACGAACGTTTCATCTGTTTCTGCACAACTGACTTAGGCTGCTAGGACGCCATGCCCAACCGACCTTTTGGAATATATTGTGCTGCCGCACACTCAACTCATGGCAAAATAAGTACAGCAGAAGACATGTCGACGGAAGCGGGCTTATAAAATGGCCCCCACACCCCCATAGCAAATGTAGCAGTGGCCAATATCGAGTAAAACAGGGTAAGCGAAAATGAATGGCTGAGATAAAATGCTTTGCAAGAAAATACAGACACCAACGAAAGTAAAAAAAAGTTCGTTACAGTTAAGGAAAACTATCGCCATGACTCTGGTGAATTTTAACGTTCCGGGTCAAGAATATCTGGTTTATGCACGAATTAAAAAAAACTCTATTCTTGTTTCTCTCAAAACTCATCTCCTTTGCATTTTACTCTTATGCGAACACTTGTTGTTTGCACAAGAACAAATATTTTTTTTTAAAACGGATGGTAAATTCTGATGCAATCATTGTGTGTTTCAAGGAATGCAGACAAAAACGACACCTTTTTTTGGTACTTTCACTATAAGTTGATTCGATATTATCGGATGTACAATATTCTAGTTAGCTGCCCAGTACGGGTAGTGGGCTACCTCTTTTACCAAACATATTAAAATTCCCCGAATTCTTTCAACGTGTATGAAGTTTTGCCTAACGACCGAGTTTGGGGTACATTTGGCCAACAAAGGATCAATTATATTATTTTGGATAGCACAGTTGATTCTTTGATAATTTAAACAATGTTTTGATATTCATAAAAAACAATCCTTTATAATTTACGTAATAAATAAAAATTTACCATTGGGAAAAAAAAAAAGTGGGCGGCATAGCTTAAGGCGGCTCACCTTTCTTTACAGAATTTCGGCGCTGAATACCGACCTACTGACGTAAAAGACATTTCACTATTCGGCGAGTTGTGACACCGAAGCTTGTTTACGTTTCAGTGTAAGATAAAGCTGCACGTGACACAGTGTTCCCATTAGGCGTAGACAACCTAAGGCGAATGGAAATGAAAAGGTTACCTTTTTCCAGAAGGCTGGGTTCTGATTCCTGCGCTGCAGCAGCTCTTTTTTCAATTCCTCTTCTAACACGAACTAGAGAAGCAAGCTTCCAAAACCGCAATGATTGCGAAGCACTATACCTTGTCTCTGTTTTTACGAAGTTTATACTTCTCACTTTCAGTACCCTGTATTGATGTCTGCACGTTCTTGTTTTAAGTGCCACCAGAGTCCTTCAATGCTTTACTGGTCACGAAACTTCGGCGCTCGTTTCATATAGGGACCGCGCGCGCCACTACAGGCGCCACCACCGCACGAAGGTCATCCAGCCACCGCGCGTGCGGCGTATTGGCCAGCTCTTCGCGTGCAAACGCTTGCTGCTTTTGGTGTCTGCGCGCTGATTAAGTGTTTTTTTCGTAGTAGTTAGCGATGAATAGTCAAGTCATTGTGTATATCACCTGTCTTCAATTGGGTTTTATTTTTCGAAGTAAATTACCGTTGACTTCGGCCGCGAACGGCAACGGCTTCTGTGTGCTCTGGCACAAGCGCTGCACCGTCGTGTTTACGGATTTTTAAATCTATATTGTTTTTTTCCGTAAAACAAAGTTGTAATTACCGCATATACGGTAGCTGTGTAGTCACGGACTGCTGCGGGCCTATCGATAATACAATAAAAAACTGAAAGAAACCAAGCACGCGTCGCTCAGACTACGCTTAATGAATTCGTTGATTGCTCTGGAATGCACAGAACGCTAAAAGAGATATCCCAATAGTATTGTCGTTTCGATGAGTTGTTACATACTTGAGAACTTCTAAAAACGCTGCAGAAACCCGAAGGATCAAAACACGAAGAGATACATGTTGCACCATGTGTCTTTCTGCATCCACGCTTTGCAATACTTGAAAAAACAGGAAGCGAAAAAAGAACAATAAAACTGTTTTTATCACACGCAACAAAAAATTTCAATGTTACGAAGGGAGACAAAAGAGCGGGGTCCAGCGTACAAAAATTTATTTTTTCGCGCTGCGATGTGCAGCACACGGAGGAAACAGAATATTTCCACGTAGCCACGAAACGAAGCAACGCTTTTCTGAACGCCGCGAGCTAGCGATCTCCTGCACTTCAAAAGACTAGAATGAAACACAAACGTCGAAGAAGCAGTCCGCAGTGCGACGTGCAAAGATGAACGTAGTAAGTTGCGCGGCGTTTGCTATGCATGAATTACTCTCGGGACGTTATTAATTTCAGATCCATGGAAATAGGATCAAGAACATTGTCGAAGAAAGAAAAAATCAAGTTAGCGACAAGGTGGCACTCTTTCCATATCAAACAATATTGGTTGACGGGACGTACGACAAACAGAGCAAATGGGCGCTCCCACCCGGCGCGGTGGCTCAGTGGCTAAGGCGTTGCGCTGCTGAGCACGAGGTCGCGGGTTCGATTCCCGGCCGCGGCGGCCGCTTTTCTGATGGAGGCGAAAAGCAAAAATGCCCGTGTGTACGAGATTTCGGCGCACGTTAAATATACCCAGGTGGTCAAAATTAATCCGGAGCCCTCCACTACGGCGCGCCTCATCGCCTGCGTTGCGTCGGCGCGTTAAACCCTATAATCAATCAATCAAATGGGCGCTCCGGTTGAAACGCCAGATAAGAAACCGGAATCGGCCACGCGCGGTTGCAAAACAAACAAAACGAACCCTAAGGGATAATTCGCGGAAATATGAAAAGTAAAAGCACAAGGACGTCCCAAAGCTTTTTTACAGCGAGCCTGACTGCAAGGTAATAAAAGTTTGCAAACAGGTAATGAAGCACCGCTACAACCTGACTGGTATGACAAAAATCCGGCTTTAAGTTAGCCTTGTACAATTCTAGGTCCACGATGCTCTCAAAATGGTACATTGCTTTTTCCATTCTCACACACCGTGCATTTCCACACACTGTCGCACACTTATAATCGAAGCTGATTGATTGATTGATTGTAGGGTTTAACGCGCCGATGCAACGCAGGCGATGAGGCGCGCCGTAGTGGAGGGCTCGGCATTAATTTTGACCACCTGGGGATCTTTAACGTGCGCCGAAATCTCGTACACACGGGCGTTTTTGCTTTTCGCCCCCATCAGAAAAGCGGCCGCCGCGGCCGGGAATCGAACCCGCGACCTCGTGCACAGCAGCGCAACGCCTTAGCCACTGAGCCACCGCGGCGGTTTAATCGAAACTGAAATCTCCCGTTGCTTGCCTTGGAATGGCGTGCCTCCAATTCTCACGCAGCCGCCCGTCGCTCGGTCAACAGAACAAGGAAACATTTTCTGTGGTATCGTTGTACAAGGAACGACATCCCGGGACGCAACACATGTTCGGCATCGTCGTTGCACCTACTTAAGTTGCATCACAAGAGCGCGATATGCACGTTACATTTTTGTCCCGCACAAACCAAACACAACTCGCCGCTGCTCCGCCGTTCGAGCCAGTACAACGCTGCCCGGGGAGTGACCTCAGCGAGAGGGTGGCGCCACCACGCGGCGGCCAAACGCAGCATATGAAGCTCTCCCATTGAGTTACGGAGCAGTTTCGTGACCAGTAAAGCATTAAAGGACTCTGGTGCCACTAACCGCCATGGGAGCAGACCGTGCAAGTAGCCGCGGCAGTTATAGAAATTGACGTATTTTCGACAAATGTGTGGATATACCATTTGCAAGAAAGGGCGAAGAAATCCGCTGCTCGTAGACTGACTATGGTGCCTGATGAAGAATGCAAGTGTGAAGAGCCAGTGAGTGATGCTTCGAAGGGTTCATAAATACCACCGCAGACACTACAATGAATCCTCTGAACCTATTTGTACAGCCTCACTGCCACTCATAGTAATCTGCGCAGAGCGATCAATCGCGTTCTTTTGCAGCGTTCACGCTCACCAACTCCTGGGCGCGCACTGACTAAACAACCTGTGGTGCAATGAGGTCATCACACATTCGGCTTTCAGCGTGACCACGACGACTGCAAGTGTCTGGACCCAGTAAGGGCTGCTGCAGACATCACGGCAAGAATACCGCAAGCTCAACAATGAACTCCCTCGAAATAATTGTGCAGGACGTGGTGCCATTCGTCGCCATGTGCGGTTACCAAGCATTCAGTACCATTGTCGTGAAGTCTTATGGTAATTTTCATGCTCATTACAAATTTTGGTGATAAATTCGGCTACACTGGGCAAATTAAGGTACTATGACTTGGCAGAGATGCTGCAGTCGGCGTTGCAGAACCATCACAGACGCCATGCTCTATCGTCTGGGCCTATTTATTTAGGGCTCAAGGCCACTCACTACTATTAGCACATGCTGGGTAGCCCTAGAGCAGTGTGGCTATGTTCAACCCTCGCTTAATGCATCGTTGAAGCCCATTTAAAAAACGGCTTGGTGCTGCATTCAGCTTGTAACACGCTGCATCCGGTGCGACCATGAATGACTGCATGTACCTAGAATGAGAAAGGGCTGCTTCCGAGGATAAGGCGGAAACTCCAAGACACAATAGTGAATCGTCTCGATTTTGTTTCTCAGGAGTTTGTTCCTAACTGTAGAAAGAACAGCAGCGACCGTGGGTACGGCATCAGCACAATGCATGCATAATCACTACGATATGCAAGCTCCGGACCAGTCTCTCACCTCAATACCAAGCACGAATGGGTTCTTGAGAATGATGTTCTCGAGCCGCGTTGTGTCCACTGGTCGGTGCACGCTGAGGGTTTCTTCTTATATCCGTGAATGTGGATGACGTGGTGATGGAAGTACGCGATGCGCCGCAAAGCACGGAGTTGTAATGCGCAGGATTGAAGAATGGCTGTCGATGCCGTACACGGCCGGACATGTGCCCAAGGCAACAAGATATCCTGCTGTTGCGTCTCGGAACACGGCAACGCCGATGCGCAGATTGTACAAACATGAAGCAGCACATGAATAACAAGCAAGAATGGGCTCCCGAGAATCGTATTCTCGGGGCCTCAATCGAGCACACTCATTATAGGGCACACTCATTTACACGGCCTGGTTATGCAATCAGTTTGTCACATGCTGCCTACAACGCGACCGCGGCTTCACGTAATTGGCCCAGCGAGGGCTGCTTTTTATGATAAAACTGGGCAACCGCCAATGCAACAACGAATCGTATTGCGCACGGACTCAATGTAACTCATCGCCATATGTCCAAACCGGCCAATCAATCGCGCTGTTAAGCAGCCTTCACGCTGGCTTAATACGTCGTCAATCGCACGAATTAACTGCATCACAGGCTGCCTCTGGCGTGTCCCCGACGACTGGAAGTGTCTGTACTTGGAGATGGTGCTTTTGAAGAAGAGACGGAACCGCGTCATATGCATCACTAAGTCGCCATGATTTATATGTACGTAGAAGACTGAATGCCAATCACCACCGTGTAAGCAGCCAAGGAGATCAGTCGTTCTCGTTTTCTTTGTTCACGGCCGTGAACACCTCGTTCAGAGAACAAGCCCGTGCCATGCTGGTCCAACCCTTCCACGACCACTGCGAAAGCCCGGACCTAGCCAAGCTTACTTTAGAAGGCATGGGGCGAGGGCCATAGCCGCAAAGATGAATTGTATTGATGTATTTTTTAAGACGCCGCTGCCTTCAATCACCAGGTGCCATTACTGGCCAATGGAACGTTCATTCTGCATTGTTGACGTTCAGTGAAAACCTCGTGCAAGCGCAGTTATTACAGCTCTTATTGATACAGTTCGATTGTCCACCACTGTTCGCGTGCAGGCAGCGCAACTCCAAATGTTTGTTCCAAGCGAAGGCTGTGGCAGAGGGATTGAGAGGACCACCCTAGCTGAAACAATGGATCGCCTCAACCATTCGAAAGGATTCGTTGCCGCTAATCACCATGTGTGCAGATTGAAGCTGTTTTGATGTGTGCACGCTAGCCAAAATCTCTCGAAAGCGAATTAATTTTCACTGCTTTGTGTACCACTTACCTCACAACACGCGCCATCCACAAAATCATGAAAAGGTAAACCGCCCCGAGCCAGTGAGGTCTCTGTCAGAGGGAACGGCGTGGCCACCACCAATACACAAATGAATCGTCTCGCCATGTTTGTAGAGGCCTCACTGTCACTCATCGCCATATTTTGCAGCCAATAAAATCAGAGGCAGTTTGAGTAACATGTTTGTGATCCTGCTCCACCTCTTCTACACGCCCTTGTTACACATCTCGCTGAGAAAATGAGCTCGTCAGATGCACGCTGCCTACACCTCGGCTGCTACGACTACTACTTTCTGCAGTCCGTAAGCGGTGCTTCAGAGGATATATTCGGACTAGACAAAGCACGCAGTAATTCTAGTTGATTTATTTTTACAGCAAGAACTGCCACTGAATGAAATGTGGGCAAACCAGAGAGTCACTGGCCTTGTTAGGCAGTGTGCACATCCGCTAAACTATTCTTGATTGGCACTAAATACACGGCTTGAAAATGCAATCCGCTCGTCACCACGCTGCCTCCAGCACCACTACTACAACTGGAAGTACCTCCACTCAGAGAGATATGCTTTTGAGGGCACGGTGGGACCAACTTGAATGAAGCAATGAGTCGTATCAACTATTTGCACAGGCTTTCGGGCCATTCATCGCATTTTTGCGCAGACTAGGCAATGAGTAGTGGTGTTCAGCAGTGTTAATTCTCGCCGAACACTTCGTGAATGCGCATCCATTACACGGCTTGATAACTAAGTGGGCTCGTCAACCACTGCCTGCATGGCCACAAGGGCGATTGCAAGTAACTCGAACAAGTAAGGTATTTTGTGGGGTGCACACGCGGACACCCAAGCGGCCACAATGAATTGTTAAGACATATTCTACAGCCTCACTCATTTCTCGCCGCATGAGCAAAAAAGTCAATCTATCGCACTGTAACAGATGTTCCCACTGTCCGAACGCATTGTGTATCCACATGAAACAAAAATCCTTGCTGTGGCAATCCCCTCCAACGCTCCCTGTAGCTCCACCATGACAATTTGCAGTTCCTGGAAACATCGTGCGCTGCTTCAGTGGCACCACACAACCACCACAGATGCAAAAACGAATTGTGTCGATCTGTATACTCTCGAACCACACTGCAATCTCAATAGCTGAGGTACATGCAGACGTTTATTTGTTAGAAAAAACTCTAGTCAAGCGAGAAATGGCCGTCCTGCTCGCCGATCGGTCTTTCTCAAACTTCTCTTATTGCAACCTACAAAACAACGTGTGATATTGAGGGATAATTTTGAAGAGCCATTCAGAGACCGGCGTATAGCGGTGACGTGACTAGTAGAATTGATAATGTTATAACAAGAAGAGTTGTATATGGTGGCAATATTCTTCATATCAGAAACATCCACTCTATGTTTGGAGGAAGGAATGCAAGCATGTGATATTTTCTATCAGACAGACAAAACACATTTTGGTGGTACAGTTTGAGCCGAAGTATGTGCACAACATCGGGAATTCGACGCTCATGACGCTAATTTCTTGTTTCATGAGCGACTACCTAATTAGGGTTTGCTTTGCAGCTGAGTACCTCGTATGGGGCGAAGTACAACTTCCGGAGTTTTTCTGTGAGACATCAGCGACGAATGGGTGTCCCACATAAATGGGTGTCCAAAGCGAAACCCTATCACTAATTTGAACCGTAAGCCTCGGGATGAAGGTTATAGCACTCAACGTGAAACATTGGTGGTTATGATTAATGACCCGAGCAAGTTGTCGCGCTTACATCTGGTTGTAGAGGACATCTCCTGTGCACCCTAATGAGTATCGTCACTGTGTATGTCAGGCGGCTTACGTCCAGCATCGTAGCAACCGACAGGGTCGCCACCATGTGGGAGAAAAGCAGCACTGTAGGCCCTTGGAGTGCTGTGTTGTAGGCGGAAGTCGCCAATGGTTAAGTTTATTCTTCTAGACGAAACGCAAAACAAACATATGACGACAACAATTGGTAGAATGGCAAAAAGCGCTATTTTAAACGTTTCTTAGCCTAGAAAACGAGTTTATGCAGCACAAACCAAGAAACATACACAAGAACATTGAAAGCTGATTACCATGCGTGCACACAAAATTCGTACATCCAAACATGTCAAAAATTTCTGACAGATCCAAAGGGACGAAAGGAGATGTGCTTACACATGCCCGCTTAACTCTTCAAGTCTCTGCCTCAATGTATTGTGCACAAGCAAATATTTCTTTTTCTTATCACAGAAGTGTACGAAAAAACCCGTTTACAGCCACACTTACCGCAATTCAATACAACGAAACCATCGCTACAATAGTCGACATTACAAGCGTTTTCTCCCTGATTGTCATTTAAATACCGATCACTCTGTCCTACCTACAGCATACCACAAGGGTGATTGATGAGATACACCACCTTTTACTGCACACGTGATGAAGAGAATTTTCTGCTTCAAGGTACATCTTTGGTTTCCGCTTTTGTCTGTAAATTTTATCTTGAATAAAGTGACACTTTTTCCATGACACTAAAAACAACTTTTACACTGGCACAACTTCTGAACGATTTACCCGTAGTGCAATGAGCCATGTATTTATGGACCCAACGCGACTGTAGGCGGATATGTATGTTTTTTTGTGGAAGAGCTCGCTGTGACGAATGAAGTGTCTTGAAAAAAGCATGGGGTACTCAAAATTTCTATATGCGAAGGCAAAACAGCATCCGAGAGTGTTAAGTTCGGGCTCCGCATGTAATGAATAAAGGCCGCCGGGGGCTCATGTATCGGCGTCGCCTCCGCTGGTAGCTGCTATCCCGTGTCCCTTTCATGTAGCCTCACGGACGCCGAGTTCGGAGACGCGGAGAGCGGTGTTTTGTGCTCTTCCTTTTGTGTGTCACAAGACGTGGGCGATTAAGCCTGAGTATCTCTGTCGCGTCGGAAGTGGATGGGTCATTCGGCATGACAAGCTGACGGGAAGCTGAATGATGATGTTGTCTCATAGTGTCGGAAAGGCACGCAGTGTACGTTTTTGAGAATTTACCGAAGCCGGCGCCCGGCGCCCTTAGTCGAGGGTCGTTCGCCTCGACGATAATCGCCTGGGCTGGCAGCGTCTCTTCCCGTGGTCTGTTCAGGCGGGCGGCGGCGCCCCTTTAGTCTGGAGGTCATTAGCCCCGACTCCCTTATTGTCCTGGTGCGCGCGCAGACAAGGCGCCAAGGCGAGGACTCGGGAGGAGGTCAGCCGCGCGAAGACCGCTCCAAGCCGTCCGGCTTGGCTTTTGGAGCAGATGCCACCCGCTGAACCTAATGGTGTGTCCACTTTAGGCGCAGATGTCCTGTATTTGCTGGTCGGGTGCAACAGCGTGGGTGGAAACGCACTATGAGTGTATGAGAGAGAGTGTTGGGTCACGTGACCGCAGGTTGGGGACACAGGTGTGATTGCCTGGTTCCTGTGACCAATCAATGGTTTGTGTAATTCTTTTGAAAGGTTTTTCTCTCTTTCTTGAACGCCCCCCTCTTGGAGGCGGGGTTTTTGGCATCAAAACCGAAGTGTTGGGTTTGGTCCAGGGTCGGTCGAGAGGGGATCTTGTTCAGTATAGATCTCGGCCGAAACAGGCTGCTGCTGTCAGAGTGACAATGTAACCGTCACTCTGGCCTGATGTAAACTTGGAGTAATGTAAATAGTGTAAATAAACCTAACATCCAGCAAAGAAGGCAGTCCTCATCCCTCATCCGACTCCAAGCATCGGTCGTCGGTCATCGGAGCGAGTCGAGATCGTCCTCTCGGCTCGCGCATCAAAAGAACATCACTATTTCGTCTCCATCAGTTCGCCAAGAAGATGGAGAGGCGAAATTTACCTGAGAGCCTGAGGACATGCTCGTTTAAAGTACTGGCCCTAAAATGGGGACGACGTCTGTAGAGAATAGAGAAAGCAGTGTAGTTAAAAATGCTTCTAGTACAAAGTTTTGAATCAGGTGAATTAATGGAAGAAAGTGCTGTACTTTTAATGCCCTCTTACGACCAGCAGGTCCAGTTATATTTCTAGGCGCAAGCTTGTCTAGAAATATGACGTTGTTGTTAGATAGCAATTGTTAGATTGACGTTGTTGTTAGAATTGACGTTTGTTGTTAGAATAGCAGGAGAAGGGGCATTAAAACGTTCTCAAATGAAATTGAGGATGAAAATAGGCACTCCACCTTAGTAAAAATTTCCGCGTTTACTCACTAGCGACTGAGAGTAGGCAAGGTGTCCAGCAATGACATATTATGACAGCCTTCCAAAGCCTCTTCGAGCAGGTTTTGGTTCACGACGAAAGGCCAGGAAAGGATGTTTGCGCTGAAGTTGTTGTAGAGTACGTGATTCTTGAGATATATGTCGATAATTTGCGAAGGGTTGTGGAATCACGAGGTTTCGGCCTATGAGGACACGCAATCGATTTGAACACCCCGGGATCACGTCGTATTCGTGCGGCCATGTCTGGTGTCTGAAGTGTTCCAAAAGAAAGATTGTTTATACTTGTCGGCATCGACTCAATATTTCAATGGAGAACTCGAGACGGACAGTCGGTGTCACTGTGTTTATGGCATGATATATATGTGACACTGCAATGAAGGTCTTCAAGGCGGAGCCCGTATCGAGCGAGCCGCCATGCCGGGTGCATAATATAAGGAAGATTACAAGGCGAGTGGTGGTCAGTGCCCACATGAAACCGACGTCCATAGAGAAAGTGCTGAAACTCCGCAATTGGAAAAAAACTGCATGACTTCTCATCTGTGTCATCAGTATTTGTTATCCGCTTTGCTAAGATACCGACCGGCGTGTGCTATGACGTGCTCAACACTATCCTGTCTCTGATCTAGTACAGCCCCAGTCCCTCATCACTCGCATTGGTATAAATTTCTCTTTGGGTACCTTGGTGAAAGTGTGTCGGTGCAGGCATCGTCCAAGAGGCTTCATATAGTGTGTAAACGCTATATGCTATTCATGCTTTCCTTGAAACTGAGCACCTTATTTCGTAAGGTGCATTAGTGGAGCAGCTACATGTGAGAAATTGGAACCAGGTCGTCAATGGCTTGAGTGTATATGGCGAAACGTTCAGACTAACAGGTTGTTTGAACGCGTTTGGAAAGACTTCAGCGGTGGCGCAGTCCGACACCTTTTTGTTCTCAGTATAGGGCTAAGAAACGTGTGTTTGTTGGTAGGCAAAAAGTCATTTCGTTGGGTTTAGCGTTCGGTTGACAGCATTTAAGGCCTTCAGGACCGCTCGTGTGAACCTTTAAAGTTATTCAAAACTGTGTAAAAAAACCAACGACGACCTTTTAATACACGATAGCAGCCTGCCACGCCCCAGCCGGCGAGAATAGTGTCCACACTTCGCTTAAACGTTTGCTGCGGCCGCGAAGAGCCCGAAATCCATGACTTTAAAGTCGTAAATTCGATCGTGCAACAGCGCGAAAAAACAGGTCGCCGAAGAAGGAAATGCGGAGGACGACGCGTTACCAGCAACTTGGAGCAGTTATGAGGAACATAGTTATATAGTACAATTGACCCTGCTAAGGCGACCCCTGGTAACAGAAAAATCATCAATAAGAATTATTTTAAGAGTCTTTATTATTATATGGTTACTTTACCAGGGATCCTCGGTATAATGGGGCTCCCGAGGTCCCTGCGAACGACGGCTGGATGGGCGTGGTTGGCCAGGCTGCTTGCATGCGACATCTTCCTTCTTCACTTTCTCCGGAAGTAGGACAGGTTTGGTGAAGGCCTTGCTTTCGGCGGATGGTACGAGTGGGGCTTGTTTGGCGACTTGCAGATGTTTGAGGGTGAATGTACAGACCCGCGCCGGAGTAAACGGAGTGCGGGAGCGGTTTGCTGACTGCATCGCGGCGCCGCGTATGGGCGGCGACGGGAACCACGTAGCGCCGGTCAAAGAGACCGTTCGCATTGCCACCGCCGCCCTATCTTATATGTTTAATCGCCGATCTGCTGTGGTTTCATGCTCCGAAAGACGGTATTCAAAAGGTAGCGCTGGGCTGTAGCAGAGGCGGTGGTTGCATTTGGCGCTCGCAGGCATCAGCCACGACCGAATCCGCTGCTCATGAGCTGCACGAAGCTGTGCGCGTGCGGAAACGTGCCTTGTTCCGCGCTGAAAAGGGCGGCATAAAGTTCTAGGGCGCTGCGGTATGGCATAGCTTGTCATTGCGACATAATTAATTGTAAGCCGGCAACAAAATTTCCATGTAGAATATCGAATACACATTCACAGCATTTTCGTTGTTCAAAAAATAGGCGCGTACGAGATTTCTTCTTTAATTTTGCGGTTGTCCCCAAGTGATTGCTTCCGGTCCAGTCCAGGTCTGTTTCGAAGACAGGGAAATAAAATAAAATCTATGCGTTAGAAGTTCTGTATTAGATTACACCGCAAAGAATACATACAATCGTTGCCTGAAATTACAGCGTTCCTCATAAGGCGGATATTTTGTTGTCGCATTAAGCCTTTCGCTCCCGTTGCGCCGGGTAGCCATCATAAGATTTTATACCAAATGAACCGATTACAGTATGGTCGCAATCGGTCATGACGACTATACTAGTCGTCGGTGTGTTGAAAAAAAAAAAAGGCCTTGACGGCACCTTTTGGCAAAACATTGAGGTCATTGTGGTGAAGCCTTCTTTCATTTCAATGAGGACAGTTATCACGTGTAACCGAAAAAAAGTATTTTTTGCCTAATAAGCATTTCCGCCTGCCCTAAACAGGACTACTATTAAACCAACAGTAAAAAACATAGGTATATGAGTCCTTTTTGGTAAAAAGACATGTCATCACCCATCTACAAAGGGGGAAACCAAGAGCAATCATCATCATCATCATCATCATCATCATCATGGCGGTATAGAGTTTAAATCTGCAACACTTTATTTACTAATATAAGGTCCTCATTAAAATAACAAAGACGGTTTTACTGCGACAACAAAATATGCACCCTATGAGGCCCGCTGTAATAGCAGGGAACGATTGTACCTATTCGTGATGGTTTTCTCTAATACAGAATTTCTAAAGGATGGGCATTTCTGATTTTCCCTGTCTTCTGAACAGACCTGTACAGACCGACCCCAATAACGTAAGACAAATCTAAAATATAAGAAGAAATCTCCTAAGCGAGAGTTTTCTTTCGAGCAATGAAAATGTCAGTGAATGTGCTTGCTATATTGTACGCGGCAATTTTGTTGCCGGCTTACAATTTATTATGTCACAATTGACATGCTATGCCATACCACAGTGCCCTAGAATTTTATGTCGCCCTTTTCAGCGCGGAAGAAGGGCACGTTTCCGGACGCGCACAGCTTCGTGCAGCTCATCAGCGGCGGATTCGGTCGTGGCTGATGCCTGCGACCACCAGAGCAACCACCGCCTCTCTACAGTCCAGCGCTACCTTTTGAATACCGTCTTTCGAGCATCACACGCCAGCAGATCGGTGATTAAACATATAGATAGGGCGCTTGGGTTAGCGCAAACACAATATTGACCGGCGCTCCATGGTTCCCGTCGGCGCCCATACGTGGCGCAGTGATGCAGTTTCGGCCACCGCTCCCACGCTTCGTTTACTTCTGCGCGACCTGTACCTCACACATTCACCAGATGTAAGGAATACCAAAGCGACGCAGTTGGCTTAAATGAAAACGAGTTTATTGGAGTGAACTTGTTATCCCATAACAATTCACAAGATGAAAGTCAGCTTTCTGGCGAGTAAAATACCCAAAACTTCTCTCTACCCTAACTGGGATTTGGTTTCCATTTAGCATATTGCACGGCTACAATATGATACCTCACTGCCCAGAAAACAAAACGCAGGAATTTTGTCAGTATTGAACACGAAAACCACTCTTAGTCGCCCATCTACACAGCCTGTTAACTTCTATTTTTTTAACTGTGTTTCATAAACGGCCACGTTACATAATTACAATCTTATGTGGATGTCATCCACATAAACGGAAAAGAATAAAGAGTGCAGCAAGGCATTTTTCAGGGAATAAATTTTAATAATAAGGGTGGAACTCAAGACACCCCCCGTGAGGAACGCCATTTTTTTGGGTGAAAGATTGTGTCACCGAGGAACCTACACGCACTCAGAAAAGACGGGGATTAGGTAGCCGAGTAATAAAATTTAACATGTTTATCCACACTCCATGCGAGTATAAGTCTCGTAAAAACTCCGTGGCACCACATGGAATTGTACGCCTTTTCTAAGTCAAAAAATGCCTACATGCAAGATGGTTTGTGAACGAAACCATCTCGTACACAATATTCGAGGGCTAGAAGATTGTCCTTTCTAGAAGGATGTACTCGTAAACGTGATTCGTAGTTTTTCAGTATAGCATGAACCTTCAAGCAAAACAGTAAACGCAGGTTTATCATCTTTTCGAACCATTTAGACAAAGCAGCTTATAAGGGCTATTGACCTGGCGCTCATAGATAGATCTAGGTCTCTCCCGTGCTTAAACACAGGAATAACAATGGCCTCTTTCTGTAATATCGGCAGGTCGTCCTATTTTTCCATATAAGGGTAAAAGGTAAAGAATTCCTTCAAGCGTGTCTTCGTATAAATGTTTTATTATCTCATATGGTATGTTTTCTGCCCCTGTTGGCGTTTTCCTACAAGATGAAAAGAGCAATAGTAAGTTGTTGTATGGTTAATGGAGAATTTGAACCGTCGCGTAATGTTTCCTTTGTGTGAAGAGGTTTACGTTCTGGAATCGTTTATAATTAAGAAAGTATTTTGAAAAGTGAGTAGAGGTAGATATATGTTGAAAATAGTGGCCGAAGGAGTTTGTTTGCTTCCCTGTGTGGTCACCGTTTTTGCAAATAAGTGGGAGAGTGTTTGTGTTCTGACCCCGAAGTGCTCATATTCTTTTCATCAGTTGTGTATCCGTGAATGAATCTAAAGAGGTCAGGGAGAGGTCCAGCAGCTCTCTGTTTTCACAGCATGTAGAATTCATATCCCGTTTGCTTTTGCTCTTTTAAAGGCTATGATCTTTTCAACTGTTGGATATATTCTGAATGTTCTCAAAGCTTAATTTTGGTTCTTTGCGTCCAGTCCTAGACTCATCGTTCCACCTTGGCATTGGCCTCTTGTTTGTGTACTGAAGCTCGATGATTGGAGGAATGTGTGGCATTCATATTATGCGCAGTAAGGATGTCTAAGGCTTAGTCATTGTCTAGATGCTAAACGAATCTGTATAAAAACTTGTTGGGATGGTTGAAATTTCAGGGTTTTCGGCCAACTTAGGTATGACAGGAAACTGATCCCTGCCATATATATTTGGAGCAACACTTCATTCAAATAGAGCAAGTTGAGCGGCCGAACCCAGCGGCAGTTCAATACAAGAAAATGTATTGTATATTGCTATGAAAAAAACTAGCTTCTTCTTTCTTAAACAGGCAAGGGCCAAAGGACAACAAGAATTTTTCTAGGGTAACCCTGGAGTATCAGCTCGTGCTGAACCCCGCAGCGGGTGGTGAACATTGAAATCTCCCACTAACTAGAATGGTGCTCGAAGTTGATCAATTAAACTTACAAAGTCGGCGGTTTTTAGGCGATAGTCGAGGGCTAGGTATTTTGGTGGTATAGTTGTTAACCTGCGAAAAATAAGGGCAATCACTGCTACCCCTTCTGGGTTAGTTTGTAGGTTAGGTTTTTTAGTAGGACAATGACTTTTTAACAATTTAAGCTGCCCCACCAGGCGAATGAGTGCAGCCGGCTCTGTCTTTGCGAAAGATAGTGCACTCTCTAAGGAAGCGCCCTTGTTGACAGTTTAGATGTGTTTGTTGCAGACATAATATGTTTGGCTCCTACTCTGTAAGGATTTCTAATATTGCATCAAGAATTTAATTAGGCCATTAAAATTCCAGTGAACTAGGATTTCTTTCATATATTATTTACTAGAAGAGAATGTTTAGTGTGTTTTGTTTCTGAAGTATCATTTGTTTTTGGGTGGTACATTTCGTAGAGGTGGCGTTTTCTGGTGCTATAGGGATTGTCGCTTTTCTTTGTACGTTTGTAAAGCTGGTCAGGCGAACATCACTATATTTTCTTCATCTGATGGCAAAGGAGTAGCTGACGGGTCAGCTTCCTTCAGCAGTGCAGTCCTAGGAGTGTTGGATGTGTGCGCCGGAGGAGGATGCAGTAGCGCAGCGTTTGCAGAAGACCGAGTGACTCCTACACCCTTGCCTTCAGGCGCCAGCAGAACAGGACTGATGAGGGCAGACTCTCTCGCAGATGTGCTACTGGACGCCACTACCACCGGTGTTTTCGAAGCCGGCTTAGCAGTGCCCTGGGTTCCTTTAGGCAATCCAGAAGTGGATGGGGACCGTTTATGCACTGCAGTACTGGGTTGCCTCCCAGACAACACGCTGCTCCGCCTCCCGGCGAGCCGCACCGGCACATGCTCTCGATGAGAGCAGAGCGTGCTTTTTGAGCGCTTCTTCAAAAGTGATAGTTTTGGTGCCCTTCAATTGTATGATTTGCTTGTCATTTTTGAATACGTCGCAAGAGCGGCAATTGACTGGGTGGGGATTTTCACTATTCCACCATTCAAATGGGCTGCCCGGGCAATTTTCGGATTTGGCGGTCATGCCGAGCACAATTTCTGCTTGTCAGCCTACCTCTAGTATCATGTCCATAACGCTGACAATTGAATGATCTGCGTGCGTTTGGATTGTAAGGGCGAAACTCACAGCGAATGAAAGCAACGTTGGTTGCCCTCAAGCGAGAAAAGCAGGTTCTGATGGCGTCGTCCTTTTGACCAGCCACAGTGGCGACCACGTCGCTCGTATTGTTGGACCCAGTCCTCCGCACATTTAAAAACGTGCTTGTGGAACTGGACATGAAAAATGGTCGTGTTGGACCAATAAATTACCGAGGAACCAAGTTCCTCTGTAAGCTGAGACTGGGACGTCGGGTCTGTCACTCTTGGCACTGTATTCGTGTGCTCCGAAGGGAGCAGTCTCAACTCCCATTCCTTGTCTTGAAGTCTTCGGCTTGCACGAGCTTCTGGTTCTTCAATTAGGACTCGGTGGCCCGGTAGGGGTAATTGGGATAGGTTTCGGGGCGATGAGTATAGTACAGCACGGATCAGGTATAACCAGATCCAAACCAAGAAATTGTCATGGACCACACTGGGATCTCAATCGATTAGGTACGTCAAGACATTTATTGGATAAAAAGCGGACCCCAATTGAGGAATGGCTGTTCTCCGAAAGCGATTACTGAACCTTCCCTCGTTCAAGTGTTTAAGGCACATAGGTGCCGATTATGTCTCATGGACGAGGCAGAGCTTGACGGGCTTCATTCAACCCACCATTTAACCGCAAAAAAAAACTGGGTTTGTCTTGTGGCCCTAGAATATAAACGACGAATTCTAGAAGCCTCCTACGACGACAAAAGCTCGGGCACCTCGTTACCAGAAAATGATTATGGTAAGCTGGTGTGCTTTTTGGCCCTCTGAGTCCACTAGTGGGCGTACTACGTTTTGACTGGGAACTCATTCGAACCATTCATGCAACATACATACCTTCCTTTTGGATACCTTGAGCCACGTCCATGACATCGTAAGCCTTTGATAACGACAGGAATATTATATGCGGACATTTACCGGCGGCCCTTACCGGCTTTCCTCAAAACAGTGAACGTCGCCACCCATGAGACAGGCCATCTTTAGGTGGCTCCCGTATTTACAAAACGTAGTGAAAATGTCACCGCCTCCTTTTTGTGTAACATTTCCATGCGCCAAAGTCTACTGCGTGTTCCCTGGTGTAACCCAGCATGGTCTCAGACATCCCTAATGCTTCGGAAACTCTTAATGAATCCAGTTCATTAAATTGCTTTGAGATGTGATGGAACGCTTAGTAAGCTTATCAGTCTACATCCGAGTAAGAGAACTGCATTCCTCCATTTGTCACATTTGTTCCCCTCACAATACGGGGGAAACAACGTACTTACCGTCGATTCCAGTTCTTCATGGCATACGGGCGTCAACCTTATTTTCTCCTCGATCAGTGTCTCTTCAGTGCCCTTGTATCGAGGTGATGCTGAATACAAAATCGTTATTTTCTCGCATAATATACTGTGGCCAGTATACGCATGAAAATGCAACTGAGAGTAAACGGGGGGGGGATGCAGCGTTATAGATCATCACGCGTGCACTGTAATTTTATTCCTCGATAGAATCTTAATATGAACCCCCATTTATCGTCGTGCCCATTGGGAATATTTGTTCGCGGCTTTACAGGAATGTACACTTGTCTTGTGTAGAATGTGTAGAAGTGCGATGAGTATGCGGATCCCCTATATATAGCCTTCATAGATTATGAGAAAGCATTTGACTCGGTTGAAACCCTAGCAGTCATTCAGGCATTACATAACCAGGGGGTAGATGAGCATTATGTAAGAATACTGGAGGATATCTACAATGGGTCTACAGCTACCATCATCCTCCATAGGGAGAGCAGTAAAATACCTATAAGGAAGGGTGTCAGACAAGGAGACACAATCTCTACAATGTTATTCACAGCTTGCTTACAAGAAGTATTCAGAACGTTGTATTGGGAACAGGTGGGAGTAAGGGTTAATGGAGAATACCTCAGTAACCTCAGATTTGCTGATGACGTTGCCTTGCTAAGTAACTCGGTGGGACGGAATTGCAAGGCATGCTTTGCACACTGGGGCGAACAGAGTAGAAACCGTGGGCCTGAGAATTAATATGCAGAAAACTGAAGTAATGATCAATAACCTTGGGACAGCACAGCAGTTTGAGATAGGGTGGCGAGGCAGTAGAAGTGGTAAGCGAATATATATACTTAGGCCAAGTTGTGACCTCAGATCCCAACCATGAGGCAGAGATAATTAGAAGGATCACAATGCGGTGGGGTGCGTATGGCAGTCATTCTCAGATAATGAATAGCAGCCTACCATTGTCGCTGAATAAGAAAGTCTGTGACAGCTGTGACACTCACCTACGGGGCAGAAACTTGGAGGCTCACTAAGAGGGTTCAACTTAAACTGAGAACGACTCAGCGCGCAATGCAGCAAAAAATGATAGGTGTAACATTAAGGGAGAAGAAGAGAGCGGAGTGGGTCAGGGAGCAAAGTGGTGTTAAAGACATATTAGTAGAAATTAGGAAAAAGAAATGGACGTGGGCAGGGCATGTAATGCGAAGGCAAATAACCGCTGGTCATTAAAGGTAACAGAGTGGATCCTTAGAGAAGTCAAGCGTTGCAGGGGCGGCAGAAAGTTAGGTGGGCAGATGAGATCAAGAAGTTTGCGGGGATAAATTGGTCAGTTGGCACAGGACCGAGATAATTGGAGAATAATGGGAGAGGCCTTTGTCCTGCAGTGGGCGTAGATAGGCTGGTGATGATGATGATGATGATGATGATGAAGACTCGTCTTGAGATAACCCCTCCAGTTACCTCTCGCATACCCGTTTCACGCCTCCGACAGGAATGCACTACCCGTGTTGCAAAATCATATATCTGTCGCGGTCGCAAAGTCATATATCAGCCCATCTTCACCTGCGGGTGTTCCATGTCTTCTTTCGTCTTCCGCTGGTCGACTGAGATGAACTTGGATCTTAGAACTTAGATTTCAAGTAAGGAGCGTATAGTCGGGCTGCGTTCACGTTCACTGTTGTAAGCATTGATGTTTGAGTACTTGTCAACGGATACCTTGTTGACAGGTTTTTGTGACCGTTTTGGTTGCTTTGATTCTCTTGCGATCATGTCTCGCCCTTGTAAAGGATTGTATTTAAGGTATATCTAATTGTAATACTTGATTATGTACCATTCTCTTAGCCAACCTCCTATCCCTTGGGTCTCGGCGTGGTGCAGTCTAGCAAATCCCTTGGTAGGCTTAGGGAGAGAGTCAACAGTTTGAGAACTGTTCATATCTATGTCGTCAAAAGAGCTTCGGCCTCGCTCGTACCGCTGATCAGAAGTTTCAGGTTCTTGTCTTCGACTGGATCGTGATGGGGCTGAAGGACCACACCTGCTTCAAGGGCATTTTTTATGGCCAACCGGCTGTATGCCGCACACGAGATCAGCGTAAAGTTATCGCATTTATATTTTGGTTAGGTCGTTCAAGGGTGTTTTTATCGGCATTGTTTTGTTGGCCGCATACTGCCGGTAATTGCCTGCGTTTTGTTTTGCACTTCATTTTTTCTTGAAACAGTGGCGATAAATATCGACTATAGATAAATACCGCTAGAATTGAGGCACATAAGAATTCCTAAATCTTATTTTTTTTTGTAATTTTACTATTCCAATTCACGCAAAACTTTACCCCGGATTGTTCAGAATAATCATATTTTTGCAGTGTTTTGCCTAACTCGCGCTTTAAACATTGCACATGTCAAACTAGATGCAATGCCACAAGCAGTTTTTCAAAAAGAAAATCAGTTCATGTACATCGTGCTCTATAACATTTTTTTGCAGAAAGTATCCGTAAGTTTCTGTTACAACTTCTGCAATTGTCATCGGGATTAATAAGGACCCTCCTCTATTTTTAAACCCGAAATTTATACAGAACCTTTACAGACAAAAAAAAATCAGCCAAGCGAACACATCTAATAACATGAAACATTTTCTTCACAAAAAAACCTAGGCACTGATCGAAATGAATGTTCGTCAGAGCAAAGTGTCCCTTCCTAAATTACTCAACTATTACAAAGTGTCTGAGAAGAAGTCAACAGAGGGACTAGCAAGGACAATTGTCTGTGAGTCACATTACACAGTGTTTATTTGGCACTCATGTATCTACTGTGTTCCCGGTATTTCAGACGATTAGTCATCGGAGGGGTGGACCTTTTTTCTCCAAAGATATAGAAGAAAACCTGGAGGACCTTTTCAGGATTAACATGACATTTGCGTCTGATGTGCTGAGCTAGAAACCATATCGAGGGTACCGCCTATGCGCGAACAATCACCTATGATGATTGAAGCCATATATAGCTTCTACGAGGCCTTCGAATCAGTAATCAAGGTTTGTAACAACACAATTTACAATTGTGACGGGGGTAATTTAGTGCCATGGTCTGTAAGTCAAATGGGCGAAAGGTCAGTGGAATCTTCGGTAAGTGCCACCGTCCCATTTGAGGGGATAAACTGGCGGGATTTGCTGGGAGATATACACTAAGCTTGATGAATACATTCTTTTAAAAACGAAACAAGAAATGAACACGCAGTACTACTGATTGTACATTCAAAAACTAAACTGGCTTCTTAACAAACAACAACCAGGAATCTTGCAAAATGTCGAGGTTCTCAGTAAGGTTCGAAGAAGCGGTTTTAAGGTGGTTAAATTCAAGCAAAGGCTGAATCTATGAACGAAAAGAAGGAAGATCCTGAAAACTGACAAACCCCGAAGGGCGCCAGTCACAGCCAGGTCGCTGGAGTTTTCTATAGCCCTTCCCTACAATCCCTACAAATTCGCACTCCTGAATGGGCATAACAAGTTCAGAGAACACAGGTGAAATGACAACCTTACATCAGCACTCAGTGAAGGAGCAGCAGCTCTGGGGGGAGAGGGGGGAAATATACATAGCCAATAAGAAACATAATATAGAAAACGAAGGACCGGATTTCCAGACGTAAGAACATGAAAGTATCAAGTACGGTGGATCGGAAAAAATTAGCCCAGCTGTCGAAACTGATTCACAGAGGTGAAACAACGAACATTCTTGCATATTGGCAGCGTTTGGGGAAACCCTGCAAAAGGAGAGAGCTTAAAAGCAACTAGGAGAAAGCTTGATGTTGGTAAAGCGAGAATGTACGCCAACAGAGATGAGCACGGTAATAATACAGGCAACTTGGACTACATAAAAAAACCCACCCACATCTTCCCACGGGGGGAACTCGAGTAAATGCCTCGCAGAGTGGTGTGGGTTAGACCACGAGAAACTGCTTAGAGAACATGCTGAGATTGCGATGTCCAACAAGTAACCTAAAAAGAAAGTTTGAAAGGCTTTCAAAGGTATGAAAATAGGTAATGCTGCAGGTGACAACGGGATGACAATGCATCTTTTGAAAGCGGGAGTACATATTGTACTAAAAAAGCTTACTGTACTATTTTTGAAATATCTGAAAAATCAAAAGTGTCCACAGACTCAAAGAAAAACCTTATTCTGAATCATTAGAATTATGTTCCCAAGGACCTCGAGAATGACACAACTTTCTACCTAATTACAGTTTTAGTACATACTTTTAACAGCACATTTACCCGCATCGATGACAACCTGTACACCCAAACAACCCAGACATCATGCGGGGTTTAGGAAAGTGTGTTTCAACAACAGCTCACATCCATGTATTGAGCCTTGGGAGAGAAAAACAGGCACAATACAGTAGACACTTTTACATGGCATATAATGATTACGAGACAGTGTTTGATTCCGTACTTAGTGCAGCCACACCGGAAGCACTAAAATACAATGAGAAAGAGGAACCTACTTAAACCTTTTCGAAAAGATATATAAGGCAAGTCTCTTTGCTGAAACGTTGGCAACAATATTTTTCTTCCTTGTTGGAAGTTTTCTTTTGTTGTATATATATATATATATGTGTATATGTATGTATGTATATGTATGTATGTAAATATATATATAAATATATATATCTATATATATATAGATATATATATATATATATATATATATATATATATATATATATATATATATATAATATATATATATATATATAATATATATCTATATATATATATATATAAAGAATGCACAAGCAGGAAAACCTTCCACAAGCAAAGGGAAAAATGTCGGATACGAAAAACTATTTACAGTTTTTCTGCATATATATTATACCAAGCTTGACTAGAAAAACACCGGGTTAAGGATAAACGAGGAAGATTTGAGCTATCTGAGATTTGCTGAGGACAGCGCCTTGGTGAGCGAGACCGTGGAACACCTTTTAAAATGGTTGAAGAACTACAGCCAAGAAGAACCGTAATTGTTCTAAACCATTATTATGCATCGAAAGATACAATGCACATTCATGCCTCAAGAAGACTTTTCAGCCTGTGAAACTAAACGCTTGAATAAGTACACGAGTCACACATGATCGGAAAGATGATTATTGCTGACCCCCAAAAAAGAGAGATAAATCCGGCGGAGAATATTTATGGTTTGTGGAGCAATCGGCAAGGACGCACTACTAATGAAAGAAATTATAGTTCTGTCACTAAAAGCAAACACCTACAACTAGTGCATTCTACCAGTACCCACAAACGGAGTTGAATCTGGACGGATATCTCAACAGCCATACAGCAAACATAGGTATCTGAAAGGGTTATCAAACGAAGTTCCAAAGCACCAAAGTTCCAAATCAATCTGAGGGGCAAGAATCAAACTACCTGGATGAAAAAAAAACTAGAGTAGAAGATATCAGTTCAAATAAAGTTCGAATTTCAAATATCTTAAATTTCATCATCATCATCATCACCACCAGCCTATCTACGCCCACTGCAGGGCAAAGGCCTCTCCCATTATTCTCCAATTACCTCGGTCCTGTGCCAACTGTGACCAATTTATCCCCGCCAACTTCTTGATCTCATCTGCCCATCTAACTTTCTGCCGCCCCCTGCATCGCTTGTCTTCTCTAGGGATCCACTCTGTTACCCTTAATATCTTACATTTACATTATCCCTATCATCCGACACTTCGAGGATATTTCGTCTTCTCGGCTCAACATCAGCATTGCTTCCTTGATGGGTGTTCGAAGATGGTCGTACTATAGAATACAAGTCGTGATTTACCCCTTAGTGAAGGGCCCTATGAGATCTAAGTACGATTGAGCAGGCCCAGAAAAAGAAACCTGATTTATTTTACCGTTTGGTCCAAGGCCCGGTCTTTCTCAAGGATACATGCAATGGAGATCTACCGGTTTTCAATATACTTTTTTGATGTGGGTGAGCACAAAATTGCATATAACGAAAAGTAGGCTGTACACAACCAGACACAGACAAGGATAATAAGGGGACTGGTTGCAATAAGGGGACTGGTTGGAAACCGCCATGAAGAAGAACTGAAAGACGGGGTAAAACATAAATGCTCTGCGTGAGGGTAATAGGAAATTGTGGCTCTTTAATGGGTACACCACGTAAAAGCTGGAGCGGGATAAAATGAATGTGATGGATAGCGGGTGTGTGTGAAATCCCATGTCCCGGGCGGTGGCCGCTGGGCCGGGCACCCGGCTACCTGCTGACATTTTTCACGAAGCATCCACTAGTCTCCCCTTTCGTCCTGTCTTTAGCGCTGTTTTTCTCTTTTAACATACGATAGGGTATGCACTGTCCTTCCTCTTTTAAGATAGAAGGGTTGGGCTACAATGCACTTTTTAAACGAAACTATGGACATGTTATATAACAAAGAGAGAAACAGGGGACAGGGACACATACGAACTCTGTAATTTGTCACCCATCTATATGGGAATTAATTTCTTAATTGCCCTACAGATGCGTGGCAATGTAACTGTTTGAGAGGTGGCCCTTTTCACTGTTTCTCTTTTTTGTATAACATGATTATAATTGTTCTTAGCAGGGCGCATTATAGTGTAAGTTTTCCCCTATAAACGTGGAAGGACAGTACATGCCCTCACATGAGTATATCTCCTTTTTTATGTTTTTCTGGTTGAAGTATCATTGCTTTTACACAAAGAGCATAGTTGCGCATCCTACTCTCCTCCAAATGCGCTTTAAAGGCGTGCGGGAATGTTATGTACTTGCTACTCGGGGGAAGACAGATATTCTAGTTGAAACGGAAGTAAACCTTCTTGTATTTGTTTTTGAGACGAGCGTCGGACTAATTTTTGATTATTCTTTTCACCATTGGCAACTTTTCGTCTTAGACCTATATATATATATATATAGGTCTAAGAAGAAAAAAGTTGCCAATGGTCGAGGGGCGGCGCTAGTTGACCGGGCTCTGAGCAGTCGTAAATACAAAACCCCCGCCGTATAGCCGAGAAGGGAGTCGAAGTGGAACTAGCTCAATGGTAGAGCACCGCACGCGTTATGCGGAGGTTGTGGGTTCGATCCCCGCTTCCGGAAAAACCGGCGCATTTTTTCTCGACTTGAATTTTCAATTATTTATTCCTGCAAAAAAAAATGCAATATACCTCATTCGGCACTATAAAGCACTGTTAAAACGCCAAACAGCACTGGCAACAAGGACTGCAACTTTGACATGTGTCCTTACGGAATCCCTCGTCCCGTACGTCTCTGTTCTACAAAATGCATTACGAGGGTTCTGGCTTCAGCAGTCTGAAATGCCTTTGGCTATCCCCGACTTCCGACCACGTCTTACGTGCGGCCGCTGGGAAAAGACGTTCTACGTCTTCCCGCGGTGGTCGAGGGGCGGCGCTAGTTGACCGGGCTCTGAGCAGTCGTAAATACAAAACCCCGCCGTATAGTCGAGAAGGGAGTCGCCGCGGAACTAGCTCAATGGTAGAGCACCGCACGCGTTATGCGGAGGTTGTGGGTTCGATTCCCGCTTCCGGAAAAAAACAGCGCATTTTTTCTCGACTTGAATTTTCAATTATTTATTCCTGCAAAAAAAAATGCAATCATACCTCATTCGGCACTATAAAGCACTGTTAAAACGCCAAACAGCACTGGCAATAAGGACTGCAACTTTGATATGTGTCCTTACGGAATCCCTCGTCCCGTACGTCTCTGTTCTACAATATATATAATATATATATATATATATATATATATACATATAATATATATATATATATATATAATCAGGAAGAGGAAAGCAAGTTCTCTTTGCTGAAACGTAGGCCAAAATCATGCTTTTACCTTGTTCGAAGTTTTTCTTCTCTTATCTATATATATATAATATATATATATATAGTATATAGATATATATATATATATATATAATATATATATATATATATATATATATAATATAGTCAGGAACATAGACACCCATACAGAGCGCGAAAAAATGAGGTAAGTAGAGACAGAGACAAACGAGAAAGGCATTAAAAGTAAGAATAAAAGTTTACTGATGTTTCGGAAAGAGGACTTCCTTTCTTCAGGAGTACAGAAGAGGTTGGTTTCACGGTTATATATACTGAAAATGTAGCAAGTGCGAGGGTAGGGCAAAGAAAGGGAGAGTTTCTACAATGGGACCATGTTTGGTGGGCAGCAAAAGAATGAGAAAAGTGGAAGAGGGAGGGGAGAATAAATAAATAATTAAATGAAAGTATAACGAGAACCCACAGTCACGGGGTACGAGCATGAGAAAAAATAGCCAAACAAGAAAATAAACGTGGAGAAGAAAAAAATACAAAAAATACATTACCAAGGTAAGTCCCCCCTCCCCCATGACAACAGGTGTGAAGGAGGGGGTCTAAACAAGATATGCCCATGCACGTGTTCGACATCGGCGAAAAAAATCAGTTACGCGGAACAAAGAAGGCCCAAAGAAGATGTGCCCATGCACACAAAGTGCGAACATCTACTATAGACACGGGTTCTAAGAAGCAGGGTCAGGGGATTGAAACATGAGACACTTGGCATCTGTAGTTGGGAGGCAAGGGTCGCGCCCAAAAGCAGCAGGAGAGGAAGTTTCGACAGGAAATGAGTGTACATTGGTATAAAAAGAGCAGCAAAAAGCTGCGAAGGAAAAAAAAGGCGCAGTCAAACAAGTCATGAAAAGAAAGATAAAGAAGGCAGGCGCACGCGCATGACGCTCACCGAGCGGTGCACGCCTGGTCTGACAATGGCACCGGTTCAGGGAAGGCCAAAGCGGTCAGCCACGAATATTAAAAACCGCTATAAAAAAGAAAGGGAGCGGAAAGCAATCACACACGCAGCGTGCACAAATTTAATAAAAAGTTGAGAACGACAAAGCTAAGAATGGTACCGCCGCCTTGTTACCCAGAACATAACATCACGACTTGCTGGTCAAATTTCATTTAGTGAAGCCATGTGCTAAAAAACGCGGTGCTATGCCGAAACAATAACCATCTAGGGTGGTCGCCAACTGATGGGAGAATATCATCGAGGGAAAGAAATGAACAGGCATAACACGAGCCTGAGAAATGTAGCCGAAATATTAATAGGAGGGAACACGTGTCAATTTGCAATAACATTCATTGATATCAAACGACACTGACTTAAATTTTATAGATCAGGTAGAACTCACGAACCTCGAGATCATGTGGCGTTTTAAAACAAGATTCATGAATTGTGGCCCCTCAGTTGTTCAAAAGAATTACCAGGAGTGTTAACATGCTTTGATAGAGGCAAAGAAGGGCAGGGTTTTTGCATTCGAAGCGGTGATTGTTAAACCTCAAACGAAAGGGTGTTTCAGTCTGGCCGATTTATTGTTTGCCGCAGAGGCTGCATTCCTGCAGGTATACGACGTTTGGCGGAATCACAGTTAAAAGTCCCCTTTTTACATTAACTTAAAAGATTGAAGCTGTGCTGGCGGCGCGCTGTGTGGTGGTCATTTGTGGGCATACCTTACACTGTGGTTTGTTACAAGGCTTGCAACCAGTAGTCCGTGGTCGGCTGATGATCGATTTGGTGAGAACATCGCCCAAATTTTTGCCGCGTCATAAACAACACGCGCCGGCTCGGGAAATATTATTTTTTAGGCCGTTCACTTTGAGCAAGGATATTGGGATGTTTTCCTTAGTATGAATGCAACTGGTGGACAAGAGGCAAATAGGCCAAAACGAGGTTTGTTTGTGGATTGGGTTTTGGAGCTTTTTACATAGAATGTCGGCGTGGTTCAACTGGTTAGCTCGTATATTCGCCTCATCGATCACCTACTATGGGTATTTTTGATTCAGGGGCGCAGTTTTTATGTTCTCTCAAATTAAATCAAAATCCGCCTGGCTTGTGCAGATTCGCCTCTAAAACGATGAGATTGGCTATAAAGTATTGCAGTCTCTGAAATAGAGAAACTGTGACAGTAACATCCAGGAAATACTATGCTGTGCCTAGAGTAGGAACAAGAGAGGAAGAAAAATAGGATACGCAAGGTTAAAAGCTTCATAAATACAAGAAGTTTTATTTTCACCGCGCTGCCATATCATAAATATATCATCTATATACATTTTGTAGTACGTTGGCTTCAAATTATGGGTTGCGAGAAATTTTACTCAAGACATCCCATAAAGATGTTCGCGTAGTTGAGCCCGATTTTGATTCCCATGGACGTTCCGCTGACTTGCACGTAATTGACACCATATAACTCAAAATTGTTAAGTTGAAGGATAAGGTGAAGCAAAGTTTCGAGGGTGAGAAAAATAGATGGGTTTTCACCCGCCAACCGCTCATACGCAAATGATACACAGGTGATTCTATCCGCATGCGGAACGTTAGTGTATAGCGACATGACATCCACGGGTCCCCAGTAAACAGTTGCTAGGAATATCTATATTCATGATATCCGAGAGAACATAATTTGTATCCTAATGAAGGATCGAAAGCAGGGGGAAAGTCGCGAATGAGAGAGTCGACATAGCGGGAGAGGTTCTCGGTGACAGTACCCATGCCAGAAACAATGGGGGTTACCTGGGTTGCTATTTTATGAATCCTAGGAATGATGTACAATCTACCGGCTTCTGGGCTTAGGGGGATAAAGAGAGCGAGCAGCTGTATCAGTTATTTCCTGATTTTAACAAGGTCAATGAGTTTATCTTTGATAATTGGCTTATAATCATTAGTGGGATCACTAGGAAGTTCTCTGTAGAACGTAGATTCGGACAGTTGTGTATGAGACTCGTTGACATAGTCAGCTTTGTCGAGGGTCACGATGGCGCCTCCTTTATCGGACGGTTTAATTACTATTTTGGGGGCAACCTGGCAAGTTCCTCCATGGCTTTCTTTTCC
Organism: Haemaphysalis longicornis; assembly: GCA_013339765.2. NCBI lineage: Eukaryota > Metazoa > Arthropoda > Arachnida > Ixodida > Ixodidae > Haemaphysalis > Haemaphysalis longicornis. The sequence goes on from JABSTR010002543.1 coordinate 44,005, forward strand.
TTGTTCGTGGTGTTACGGCGGAAAGAGATTTGCTTTCGGTATGCTGCTTGTACATCGCGATGAAAGGCTTTAATGTTCATGTCGAGGGCATGTATCGCGCTGCGTGGGAGGGGTGTAGTGGTGATGGCTAGGCAGTGCAGTTCGGACTTCGTCGTTTGGAGGACGTTTATGGAAGTACTATCGCAGTCTCATATTTGTGGCAATGTTATCGAAGTCCGTAACAACATAAAATTCGTGTAACCGCCAGTTGCCGGGCAAAAATTCAGACATTTTACAGGGCACTCATCTGATCTAGTGACAGGGTAATACTAGAGAGGTTCATCACATTTCCAGTGAAATTTTTGTAAGCGTTGACAGCCTGGGGAAGAGCTGACAGAAGGGGAATAAAAATTTGGGTTGGCGTTGGCAGTCAGACCAGTACCGGCGCTAATGTGAGCTGGTGAATGTTCAGTCTTTGGCGCATTATTCGCAATAAAGGGGCGATCTTCATGTGCATTCCCAGATTTAAAAGAGCCATTAGTTGTGGGGATAACTTTATTCCTAAGGGTGTAGTCATTGCTAGGAATATGATCTCGGGAAAACTTACGAACTTTATTTTCGGATATGGCGGCTGCCGTTTTAGATTAGTAGCTGGGTAGAAGGCTTCATTCTTTTTCGCATAGCTCCTTACTAAGAATTCCTCTTCCTGGTGGAGGGAATGGGACATAGTCTCATAGTGATTAAAAATTATCTGCGTTAATTGCAAGGATGCGTTTTCTAGTACCTGTTGCCACTTCCTCATGTTAGATGGGGAGATTTCGGCAGCTGGAGGTCTCAGGCAAATCATCAAACCCATGGGAGCTACTTCCGGCAGACAAATCCTGTGAAAGTGGGGGAAACGTGCCATTTGGAACGTATGTGTTTTAAAGTAATCTTTTTTTTTAATTTTAAGAACTGTTTTGACTCTAGGTAGGAGCTTCGTTTCCGGGTTTTCTGAGTCCTAGTCACTTGGTCGGTGCAGAAGACACTTTCTTGCGGAGTTTGCAGGGGACGTGGGATGGCTTTGGGGCGTCCAAAAGGCAGTGCGGATTCGCTGCTCATGTTCTCCAGTGGCAAGGTTATAGGTTGCGGCTCCGGTGGCTGCTGTCGATCCCGAGGGCGGGCGGGGGCAGGCTCTGGGCGCGGCGCACTCTCGGGATTGGGTTGCAGGCGATTCGTCGGTGTTCCGTGGCCATGGCTTTGGAAGTACGTACGGCTGGCAGGCTGCGGTGGGCGTCTGGGAATTCCGGGTGTAAGTCCCTGGCGCTCAGCCGAAGGTCCGTGGCCACGGTGGTCACGGGGCATGCGGGGCTGGCGGGTTGGTCCGTGTGTTCGGGGACGTCGTTGAGGGCGTTGGGCTAGAGGAAAGCACTTCCGGCCCACCGGGGACTCTGTGGGCGAAAAAGTGCCGGAAACCGTGGTCCATGCTGCTAATGGCCTGCACCCCAGATTTGAGGGTTGTGACTTTGCTTGCTAGCCACATCCGCAAGCTTTGCTTTTTGCAACAGCGTAGATGGCGCTGTTGCGAGAAGCAAACAGCGCTTCCTGGACGGCGCGATGTCGCATGCACCGCAACCCATGCTCCAGCAGCGTCCTCATACGACAGTAACTTCCCACCGCTGCCTCTGCTCCCCTCCAGCCCAACGCCTTCCATGACGTCCCCGGACACACGCGCCAACCACCCATCCCCGCATGCTACCCGTGACCACCGTGGCCACGGTACTTCAGCTGAGCGCCAGGGACCTACACCCGGATTGCCCGGACGCCCGCCGCAGCCTGCCACCTGGACGTTCCCCTGAGGCCATGGCAACGGAGCACCGACGCATCGCCTGAAGCCCAACCCCCAGAGAGCGCCGCGCCCAGAAACTGCCGCGCCCGCCCTCGGGATCGACAGCGGTCACCAGAGCCCCAACCACCACCGAGAAACTGCAGCACGCCAGCAGCGAATCCGCATTGCCTTTGGGACGCCGCAAAGCGAGCCCATGCCCCTTACTATCTCCGCCAGAAAGTGTCTTCTGCGCTGACCTACTAGGACTCAGAAAACTCGGTAATGCAGCCTCCTACCCAGTGTCAAAACATATCTTAAAATTAAGAATGGTTACTAAAAAACGCTTACGTTCCCAATTGCACGTTTAAGCACATTCACAGTATTTGTCTGCCGAGGTAGCTTCCACGGGCTTGATGGTTAGGCTAAAACCTGCAACCGCCTAACTCTCCCTTTCTAACATGAGAAAGTGGCAACAGGTACTAGACAACGCATCCTTGCAATTAACGCAGATTATTCTAAATCACTATGAGTATAAGTCCCATTCCCTCCACCAGGAAGAGGAAATTTTTAGTAAGGAGCTATGCGAAAAAGAATCAGGCCTTCTACGCAGCTACAAATCCAAAAAGGCATGCGCCATACCTGAAACAAAATTCCGTAACTTTTCCCGAGATCACATTCCATCAATGACTACACCCGTAACAATAACGTTAGCACCACTACTAGTGGCTCTTCATTATCTGGGAATGCACATGAAGATCGCCCCTTTAACGCGAATAACGCACAAAATACTGAGCATTCTCCTGGTCAAATTAGCGCCGGTACTAGTCAGCCTGCCAACGCAAACCCTAAATTTTTATCGCCCCTTCTGTCAGCTCTCTCAAGGCTCTAAACAGTAACAAAATCTCTCTAGTAAAATCTCTCTCTAAAGTGAACCTCTGTAATATTACCGTGTCAGCAGATCAAAAAAGCACCGTTTCGAAAGGTCTGAATTTTGCGCAGCATCTGGCGGTTCAGACGAATTTCGACTTTTAAGGACTTAGATAACTTTGTCAGAAATATAAGACGGCGAGAGTACTTCCCATGGCCGTCCTTCTACCGACGAAGTGTCAACTGCATTGCCTAGCCATAAAACACCGGTCCTGTTCCCACGCAGCGCGATACATTCCTCGACATGTATATAAACGCCGTTCATTGGGATGTTACGAGCAGCATACCAAAGGCAAAACTATTTCCGCCGTAACATCACAATAAGGAAAAGAAAGCCATAGAGGAACTCGCAGGTTGCCCCGACAAAGTAATCAAACCGGCCGGTAAAGGTGGCACCGTCGTGATCCTCGACAAAGCTATGTCAACAAGGCTCATTGACAACTATCAGAATCTACATTCTACAGAGGACACCCTTGTGATCCACTAATGATTATAAGCTAATTCTCAAAGATAAACTCACTGAGCTTGTTCAAACTCAGGAAATACGTGATACAACTGCTCGCTCTCTCATCCCGTTACGCCCAGTAGCCGGTAGATTCTACCTGCTCCCTAAGAGTTATAAAAAAAACTACCCAGTTCGCTCCATTGTTCTGGCATTGGTACTGTCAGCGAGAACCACTCCCGCTATGTCGACTCTCTCACTCGCGACATTCCCCCCAGCTTTCCATCCTTCTTACGATACAAATAATTTTCTCTTCGGATATCACGAGATAGAACTTCCTAGCAACCGTTACTTGTTACCCTGGATGACGTGTAGCTATACACTAACATTCTGCATGCGGATGGAATCTCTGCTGTATCATGTGCGTATGAGCGGTCGGCGGGTGACACACATAACGATTCTCTCATCATTCAAACTTTCCTTCACCTTATCCTTGAACTTAACAATTTTGCGTTTTATGTTGTGATTACGTGCAAGTCAGCGGAACGTCAATGGGAACCAAAATCGGGCCCAACTACGCGAATATCTTTATGGAATGTCTAGAGTCAAACTTCTTCGCAACCCAAAATTCGAAGCCACTGACACTACAAAAGGTATATAGATGATGTATTCATGATATGGCAGCACGGTGAAACAGAACTTCTTGTGTTTATTGGGGTTTTTACCTTGCACATCCTACTATCTTCCTCTCTCATTCCTACTCTACGCACAGCATAAATTTCCTGGATGTTACTGTCACAGTTTCTCAGGGCAGGCTTCAGAATAATCTCTATAGGAAACGTACGGACACGCGCCAGTATTGGAACTTCCACAGCAGCCATGTCAGGCACTGCAAGACTGCAATACCTTATAGCCGATCTCACCGTTTTAGGCGAATCTGCACAAGCCAGGCGGACTTTGATTCTAACTGGAGAGAACTTAAAACTGCGCTCCTGAATGAAAAATTACCCGAGACTTGCTCATCGATGAAGCGATTACATAAGATAACCAGTTGAACCGCGCCAAATTCTCTGTAAAAGCTCCCAAACCCAATCCACAAAAAACCTCCGTTTTGACCCATTCGGCCTCTTCTCCGAAAATTGCATCCATACTAAGGAAACAACCACAATATCCTTGCTCAAAGTGAACGCCTAAAGAGAATATTTCCCGAGCCGCCACGTGTTGTTTATCGACGCAACAAAAATTTCGGTGACGTTCTCACCAATCCAGCATCAGCCGACCACAGGCCACTGGTTGGATCGCCCTGTAACAAACCACGGCGTAAGGTATGCCCACAAATGACACCCAACAGCGCGCCTCCAGCACATGCTTCAAACTATTATGTTAATGTAAAAAGCGAACTTCACTGTGATTCCGCGAACGTCGTATACCTGCTGGAATGCACCCTCTGCGGCAAACAATAAATCGGCCAGACTGAAACACCCTTTCGTTTGAGGTTTAACAATCACCGCTCGAATGCAAAACCTCCTGCCCTTCTTTGCCTCTATCAAAGCATGTTAACACTCCTGGTCATTTTTTTATGTACGGAAGGCCACAATTCTTGAATATAGTTTTGAAACGCAACACGACGACGCGCGATGTTCTTAAGTCCTACCCTATCTTGAAGTGAAGAGGTGCGCTGCGTGACACAAAAACGTTGAACAGGGTGAATAACACAAAAACAGACAGGGTGAGTTGCGCCTCACCTTGTCAGTTTTTTCAGTTATTGACCCTGTTCCACGTTTCGTGTCAGACAGCGCACCTCTGCGCTTCAAGATGTTAAAAAAAGTTCATCTTGAAAAAAAAAATCATTAACCGTAAGATAACCGAAAACATCATCACCTTCCCAGAGGCGCGAAAGAGGTTCGCCTCCTCCCTTTGGGCAGGTACGCCGACGCAGCTCGCCGGGGGGTCGAAGCGGCGTCTGGTTTCGGCGGGGACCCAGTACCGCGAGTCGGACTTGGTCCCGCCGCCGTCGCCCCCCTCCCTGGGTTCCTATGGCAGCCCAACCCGCCTCCGCACCGCTCGCTCACCCAGCAGCGGCTGTGGTGGCAACAACGTCTGTTGGGGTGGGGATGCCGCTGCATCCACTGCTTCCTCTCCACCGGCCCAAAGCACAAGCAAGGGCACAGAGATGGAGACTGAGGCAGTCGCAGCGACCCCCTCCCTCACCTCACTGCCTGTGCCACCTTTGCTGCTCCCCCCACCCTTCGGCACTGGCAGCGCAGGCAAAGAACACCCGAAAGGGTACCACGTCAAGGGGGCCCAGTCCGCTGGGCACCCCCTTGCTTCAGATGACGACATGGACGTCGAGGCCTTCCGGCTTTCATCGCAAGGAAACGAACGGCTTGCGACGTCCAGGTCAGTAGAGAAGACAAAAAAGCCCTCCCAAGAGTGCGAGCCCCGAAAGACCCTACATAAATAATCACACTACAGTAGCTCTAACACATTAATAATGGGAAAGAGAAAAACATAGTTCAATGGAACTGCAGAGGCCGTCTGAATAATCTTGACGACGTGCATCAGATTCTACATGCCAACCAGCAAAGTTTAATGTGTGTCCAGAAAACACATCTAATTCCCAACCAAACATTTCTTGAATAGTTCCTGGTATACAGGAAAGACGGGATGGCTGCACACACTCCTCTGGCGGTGTGGCCATAATTGACCACAAATCCTTTGCATCCCACCTTGTCACCTTGAACCCCGTTTTTGAGGCTGTAGCCGTCCGCCAAATATTATTTAATAGGTTGATAACGGTATGCTCCATCTACATCTCTCCTGATCTTGCACTTCTGAGCTCTGACTTTGAGGGGAGGCTGGTCGACCAGCTTCCTGAACCATACATCCTAACAGGCGACTTCAATGCACACAATTGTATTTAGTGCTCTTCTCGCACGGATGCCCGAGTTCGCCTAATAGAGAAGTTTTTTAACATCCTCTGGAGCATGCCTTTTAAACAAGAAACAGCCTACATACCATAACATAGCACGCAATACTTACTCAAATCTTGACTTGACTGTTGGTTAGGCAATTCTCTTTCCATGTCTTGAGTGGGGTGTGGGCACTGACCCATATGGCAGTGACCACTTCCCACCTCACTAACATATATAGTTAAATGCCCATGCAGTCCATCTTCCCACAACAGGTTCAACGAAGCAAGAGCTAACTGGAATTCATTTACGAGACATCCAAATTACACCACACATTCATAGGACACCTACACGTGAAGAAGCTACCCATTGCTCACGGCGCACATCCTCGACGCCGCCCAAAAGTCCATTCCCCACGCCTCTTGTACCCCGCGCAACCAGAGGAGGTCCGTGGTGGAATGAGGACTGTAGGCGGGCGCGAGAGGCCCAGAACAAGGCGTGGGGTATCCTCCGTCGGTACCCCACGTCGGGTAACCTTATTTGTTCAAACGGGCCAAGCGTTAGGAAAACTTGTGCGCCGTGAGGCAAAACGAGAGAGTTGGCACACCTTCCTCACATCCATCAACTCATACACTGACACACACAAAGTGTGGACCGAATACGAAAACTAAAACGACAACATACACACACAGCCTACCCCTGGTAGTACAACAGGGGACACACTGGAAGACAAGGCTAACACACTCGCACAACACTTCGAGCACGTGTCCAGTTCGCACACTACACAAACACTTTATGAAACACAAAACATCTGCGGAAAAGAAGTCCCTGCGTGATTGCAACAAGTTGCACACTTCTTACAATTCTCCTTTTTCATTCATGAGCTCAAGGCAGCCCTGGCAACATGTAAGCCTTCAGCTCCGGTGCAGACAAAATCACTACACTATGATACAACATCTACATCAGACACCCTTGAAACACCTTCTACATCTATACAATACATTATGGCTTTCGGGGCACATTCCTCGCTCTTGGAGGGAGGCCATAGTAGTGGCTTTCTTGAAGGAGGAAAGGACCCCTCCTCTCCCGCTAGCTATCGGCCCATCGCCCTTACATGCTGCCTGTGCAAGCTCCTCGAGAAGATGATAAACAGGAGGCCTCGTGTACTTTCTTGAGTACAATGGTCTTCTCGAGAGCTGCCAGGCAGGCGGTGCACCAACGACCAACTCGTTGCGCTCGAGTCCTTTATAAAGGATGCTTTCCTCCACAAACAATATTGAATGACGGTATTCTTTGATCTGGAAAAAGCGTACGATACCGCGTGGCGGTATGGCATCCTAAGCGACCTCAAGTCCTTCGGCATAACAGGTAACATGATGAACACACTTGCCAACTACTTGTCTCAAAGAACCTTTCGTGTGCGAGTTGGAAACTGCACTCTCTAGGGTTCATGTGCAGGAAAATGGAGTGCCACAAGGTAGGAGTTTTAAGTTGCACCCCTTTCATTGTGAAAATGAATTCCTTAGGAAGGCACTGCCACCGTCGATTTCCTTTCAATCTATGTAGACGACGTGCAACTCTCCTTTAAATCCTGTAACTTGTGTGGCTGTGAGCGCCAGGTCCATCTTGGTGTTAACAAGCTAGCTGGCTGGGCAGATAGCATTGGTTTTAAATTTAATCCCGAGAAGCGCACTTGTGTTTTGTTTTCCAAGAGGCGTGGCATCCGGCCGGATCAAGACATTCAACTCAATGGTGTTTCGATTCCTATCAAAAGGAACACAAGTTTTTAGGCATAATCTTCGATGAAAAAGCTCACATTTATCCCACATATAAAACTAAAACATAAATGCCTAAAGACAATGAATATCCTGAAGGTTCTCTCGCACATTTCTTTTGGCGCTGACAAACAACTGTCTTTTATGTGTTTTACCAGCTTGATAGGTTCACGATTGGACTAAGGTAGCGTTGTTTATGGGTCAGCAAGTAAAACATCCCTCAAAATGCTGGACCCAGTGCTCAATCTCGGGCTCCGCCTGGCGTGTGGCGCCTCCGCACTAGCCCGGTCGAAAGCCTCTATGTGGAGTGCAACAAATGGAACCTACAACATCAGCGAGCATACACAGATCTCCTTTATGCCTTTACAATTCATCCATGCCACACCATCCTTAAATCAGTTTTTCATGATACACCCATGACTGAACTCCTTTTAAATCGACCATCGTTCTCTGCGCCCTTCTCTTACAGAGTTAGAGAGGAGTGTCAGAGCTTTCTGTGTCCTTTTTAGATACAATCCAAAGTTCTCTATCAGATTTTATAGCACCATGGCTTCTCCGCCCTGTATTATGCGACACATCTTTCACACATATAGATAAAAACCGAGCTCTCACATGTGCATCCTGCAGCACTTCTTGTATTTGCAGCAAAAGTATCAGTGTTCTGAATTTTATACGGACGCCTCTAGAACTGCCACCTCTGCCCTGCGCTGCGCATGGGCCCGGCCTAGTGTCACTAGAACTCTTAACAGTAATATAAGTATCTTTACGGCAGAAGCTTATGGTGTGTACTTCTTGTTGTTAATCATACACTCGAAAGCCACACCCCACAATCCATTATCTATACAGATTCCCTCAGTGTTGTGCGGGCATTGTCATCAACAAAGTCTTCAAAAAATCACGTTGTAAATCTCATCATCAAAGGTATTATGTCGGTGAATGTCCACAAATTTGAACTCGTCCTTTGCTGGGTCCCTGGCCACTGTGGTATAGCCGGGAATAAGCCGCGGATCGAGTGGCCGCTGCTGCTACCCTCTCGAATGCAGTAGAAATCACCACGTTACCCCACACCGACGTGAAACCACACATCAAACAACAACTTCGCAAAACATGGCAAACACATTGGAGTGAACAAACAGACAAGTCACATGTAATAAAACCCCACTTGGGACCGTACACCTCCGATACACGCAACAGTACATAGAAGTCGCCTTGGCTAGATTACGGATAGGGCCTACGCAGACAACGCAACTCGCACCTGCTCACTGGATCTCCAAGACCTCTGTGCAGCAGGTGTGGAGAGGCCCTATCCGTGATCCACATCCTCATACAATGTAAGGCACTCGACATTACACGACGCAAACACTTTCCACAACTACACACACGACATATTCCACCACACCCGTCATACTTCTTAGGAGACGATGCCATGTTTTCTGTTCAGCGCACCTTTCAGTTTTTTATCAGAAGTTCACTTTTTACAACTCATCTCATACCACCCATAGTTTTACCCCTGGTCCTATACACCAGCCACCTTATTTATATTTTAACCATTCTTGTCTTCACCCTGTCCCTTTACACCAGCCGTAGTCATGGTATTTAGGTGATTTTATTTCGTGTTCTCTCCTCATCAAATAACTTTCTGTTTGGCGCTATTTGCCCGTGTCGGCTTTGCACCAATAAAATCAAACCATCATCATCATCTTTCCCAATTTCCTTCATTTCAATCTACCGTGGGCCAATCTGCTCCCCTTCCACCAGCCTTGTTCCAGACACACTCTGCCCTCACTCCCAAGCACAGTCACGGTATGTATAAATAGTGTGCCAAGAGATGAGCCCTGAGGCCTTTAAAAACAAAAATCCCCTTGTCGAACCGTTGACCCAGGTCTGGGAGCGCCACCTATTGAGGTGTAATATTTTTATTTTTGGAAAACCTTCCAAGCAGCATAGTTCTCTCTCTCTCTCTCCTCTGTACATATATAGTAGCGTACAGCAAATGTCTGCTCCGAGTCGTAGGGGGTTTTAATGAACACAAAAACAAAAAAGAAAGAGCGAATGGTCTAACCTAAAAGCACTCGTGAACTGAGAGTCCTGCACCAGCGGGTGTGATCCGAAGGCGATGATTTTGTTTCTTCTTTGCCTCCTCGTCGAACACCGTTGCGTGTGGCCTTACATATAAAACACAAGACAGTCAACACCTTCCCCCCCAGTAGTAGCATCGTCCCGATGCTCGGGTGAAAGTGTGGGGTAACCAGCGAGACAGTTGGGTGTCACGTACTTGCCAAGAAATATTCACGCCGATGAGGTGGACTACTTTGCGATTAGCATTTGCGACGGCGGGATGGAACACCATCTTTCTGAATAACCACGTGCGAGACGTCACTGAGATTTCTCAGAGCTCTGTGTGGTCCGAAATAGCGTTTCATAAGTTCTCATTAAGCCCTCGACGTCGGATGTGGGTGCGCTCACACACAGTCGCCAGGCTCAAAGTAACCGAGCCTGTGACGAGCATTGTAAACAGAGGAATCCTGCATGTTCTTCGTCTGAAGCGGTACCGAGTGAGCTTCCGCGCCTCTTCGGCACGCTCCGCGATCGCTTGCCCAGTCTCGTTGGCATTTCCGTGTACTGAGGGAGCATGACCTCTTGACTCGTCATGTCTCGCGTCCGTACAGGAGAGCGAATGGCGTCATGCGCGTGGTTCTTGCCAGGGGTGTTGTAGGCAAACGTCACATATGGAAGAATTGCGTCCCAATGTTTCTGTTCCAAGTCGACGTACATGCTCAGCATGTCTGCAATGGTGTTTGTTAAGGGTTTGGTCAGGCCATTCGTCTTTGGGTGTAGCCCGTAGATTTTTGGCGTCAAGTAACCGAAGAGTCTATGCTGGCGCGTACTAACGACAATTGGAATACGGTTCTTCTGCCTGTGATCAAACGTTTTGATGCTTCATGGCGCAGAACACTGCAGTCCATGTAAATTTCAGCAGCCACGTCTAGCGCAGTGCACTGTTGAAGAGCTTTTGTTTCCGCGTATCGGTTAGGTAATCGGTTCGCGACGATGATCCACTTATTTCCAAAAATACGGTGCGCGTTAAGAGAACAAGGTTACGCTATGTGCCCCTGAGCAACGTTTTTATTTTTCTCTCTCTTAGTAGACCACTGGGGCCCTCGGCGAAAGAATTCTAATCCCGAAATTTCTCGACGCGCTAAATCCCGACATGTACTTAAAGCCAACTCGGAAGGCACGTGTGCATTCGCGTTCGGACAGATGGCGATGACCCAGCTCATCACCCTCCGCCGCGTGAAGATAATGCGCTGCGCGTTCAGAGAACAATGTTATGGTAAGTGCCCTTGGCAACGTTTCTTTTTCTCTCTCTTAGTTCGCCACTGGCCCTCAGCAAATGAATTCGAATCCCGAAACATTTCGAGCGCGCTAACCCCCTGCTGTGTATTGAAAGCACACTCAGAAGGCACGCGCGCGTTCACGTTCGGACAGAGGGCCAGGACCCAGCTCATGCAGCCTCCGCGCGTGAAGATAATACGTTGTGCGCAGAGAACAAGGTTACGATATGTGCCCCTGGGCAACGTTTTATTTTTCTCTCGCTTAGTCGCCACTGGCTCCTCAGCGAAAGAATTCTAATCCCGAAACTTCTCAAGCGCGCTAATCCCCTGACGTGTATTTAAAGTCAACTCAGAAGGCACGTCCGCATTCGCGTTCGGGCAGAGGCCCAGGACCCAGCTCATGCAGCCTACGCCGCGTGAAGATAATTCTCTGCACGTTCAGAGAACAATGTTACGATATGTGCCCTTGGCAACGTTCTCTTTTTCTGTGTCTTAGTACGCCACTGGCCCCTCAGCGAACGAATTCGAATCCCGAAACTTCTCGTGCGCGCTAATCCCTGACGTGTATTTAAAGCACACTAAGAAGGCACGCGCGCATTCACGTTCGGAAAGAGGGCCAGGACCCGCTCATGCAGCCTCCTACGGGTTGAAGATAATACGTTGCGCGTTCAGAGAACAAGGGGTGCGTATGTGCCCCTGGGCAACGTTTTATTTTTTCTCTCCTTAGTACGCCACTGGCCCCTCAGCCAAGCATTCTAATCCCGAAATTTTTCGACGCGCTAATCCCAGACATGTACTTAAAGCCAATTCAGAAGGCACGAGCGCATTCGCGTTCGCAAAGGCGGCAATGACCCACCTCCTGCAGCCTCTGCCGCGTGAAGATAATACGCAGCGCATTCAGAGAACAAGGTTTCGGTATGTGCCCTTGGCAACGGTTTATTTTTCTCTCTTAGTACGCACTGGGCCTCAGCGAAAAATTCTAATCCGAAACTTTTCAAGCGCGCTAATCCCCTGACGTGTATTTAAAGCCAAACTCAGAAGTCACGTGCGCATTCGCGTTCGGACAGAGGGCCAAGACCCAGCTCATGCCGTCTCGCCGCGTGAAGATAATGCCCCGGCGATTTCAGAAACAAGGGTACGGTATGTGCCCCTGGGCAATTTATTTTTCTCTCTCTTAGTACGCCACTGGCCCCTCAGCGAAAGAATTCTAATCCCGAAAATTCTCGAAGTGCTAAATCCTGACGTGTATTTAAGCCAACTCAGAAGGCACGGGCGCATTCGCGTTCGCCAAGGGGGCCATGACCCAGCTCATGCAGTCTCGCCGCGTGAAGATAATACGCTGCGCGTTCAGAGAACAATGTTGAGGTATGTGCCCTTGGCAACGTTTTTTTTCCTCTCTCTTAGTACGCCACTGGCCCCTCAGCGAACGAATTCTAATCCCGAAACTTCTCGAGCCCGCTAATCTCCTGACGTGTATTTAAAGCCAACTCAGAAGGCACGCGCAATTCTCGTTCGGACAGAGGGCCAGGACCCAGCTCATGCAGCCTACGCCGCGTGAAGATATTCGCTGAACGTCCAGTGAACAATGTACGGTATGTGCCCTTGGCAACGTTCTCTTTTTCTCTTTCTTAGTAGGCCACTGGCCCTTCAGCGAAGAATTCGAATCCGAAATTCTCGAGCGCGTTAATCCCTTGACGTGTATTTAAAGCAACTCAGAAGGCACACGCGCATTCACGTTCGCACAGAGGACAAGGACCCAGCTCATGCATCCTCGAACGGGTGAAGATAACACGCTGCGCTGTTCAGAGAACAAGGTTACGGTATGTGCCCTGGGGAACGTTTTATTTTTCTCTCTCTTAGTAGGCCACTGGCCCCTCAGCGAAAGAATTCTAATCCCGAAACTTCTCGAGCGCGCTAATCCCTGACCTCTATTTAAAGCCAACTCAGAAGGCACGCGCGCATTCGGGTTCGCACAGAGGCCAGGACCCAGCTCATGCAGCCTACGCCGCGTGAAGATAATACGCTGCGCGTTCAGAGAACAATGTTACGATATGTGCCCTGGGCAACGTTTTATTTTTTTCTCTCTTAGTACGCCACTGGCCCTCAGCGAAAGAATTCTAATCCCGAAACTTCGAGCGCGCTTAATCCCCTGACGTGTATTTAAAAGCAAACTCAGAAAGCACGCGCAATTCGCGTTCGGACAGAGGGCCAGGACCCAGCTCAGACTCCGCCGCGTGAAGAAATATGCTGCGCGTTCAGAGAACAAGGTTACGATATGTGCCCGTGGGCAACGTTTATTCATCTCTCCCTTAGTACGCCACTGGCCCCTCAGCAACAGAATTCTAATCCCGAAATTTCTCGTCGCGCTAAATCCCAGACGTGTACTCAAAGCCAACTAGAAGGCACGTGCGCATTCGCATTCGCAAAGAGGGCAGGCCCCAGCTCATGCAGCCTCCGCCGCGTGAAGAAAATACGCTGCGCGTTTAGAGAACAAGGTTACGCTATGTGCCCTTGAGCACGTTTTATTTCTTCTCTCTTAGTAGACCACTGGCCCCTCAGCGAAAGAATTCTAATCCCAAAACTTCTCGAGCGCGTTAATCCCTGACGTGTGTTTAAAAGCCAACTCGGAAGGCACGCGCGCGTTCACGTTCGCACAGAGGCCAGGACCCAGCTCATGCAACCTCCGCCGCGTGAAGATAATACGCTGCGCGTTCAGAACAAGGTTACGATAATGTGTCCCTGGCAACGTTTTTATTTTTCTCTCTCTTAGTCGCCACTGGCCCCTCAGCGAATAATTCTAATCCCGAATTTCTCGAACGCTAATCCCCTGACGTGTATTGAAGCCAACTTCAGAAGGCACGTTCGCATTCCGTCAAACGAGAGAGGCCAGGATCCTGCTCATCACCTCCGCCGTGAAAGATAATACGGTGCGTGTTCAGAGAACAAGCTCACGATATGTGTCCCTGGGCAACGTTTATTTTTCTCTCTCGATTAGTCGCCACTGGCCCCTCAGGACAATAATTCTAATCCCGAAACTTCTCGAGCACGCTAATCCCCTGACGTGTATTTAAAGCCAACTCAGAAGGAACGTGCGCATTTGCGTTCGCACAGAGGCCAGGATCCTGCTCATCACCCTCCTCCGCGTGAAGATAATACGCTCGCGTTCAGAGAACATGTTACGGTATGTGCCCCCCTGGGGCTTTTTATTTTTCTCTCTCTTAGTACGCCACTTGCCCCTCAGCGAACGAATTCTAATCCCGAAACTTTTCGAGCGCGCTAATCCCCTGACGTGTATTTAAAAGCCAACTCAGAAGGCTCGCGCGCATTCATGTTCGGAAAGAGGGCCAGGACCCAGCTCACGCAGGCTCCGTACGGGTGAAGATAATACGCTGCGCGGTCAGAGATTAAGGTACCGAATGTGCTCTGGGCACCGTTTTATTTTCTGTCGTAGTACGCCACAGGCTGGTCAGCGAAAGAATTTTAATCCCGAAACTACTCGCACGCCTGAATCCCCTGACGTGTATTTAGAGCAAACTCAGAAGGCACGTCCGCATTCGCGTTCGGACAGAGGGCCAAGACCCAGCTCATGCCGTCTCGCCGCGTGGAGATAATACGCTGCGCGTTAAGAGAACAAGGTTACGCTATGTGCCCTGAGCAACGTTTTATTTTTCTCTCTCTTAGTTAGACCACTGGGCCCTCAGCGAATCAATTCTTATTCCAAAACTTCTCGAGCACGCGCTAATCCCTGACGTGTATTTAAAAGCCAACTCAGAAGGCACGTGGGCATTCGCGTTCGCACAGACACCCAGGACCCAGTTCATGCAGTCTCCGCCGCGTGAATATAATACTGCGCGTTCATAGAGAACAAGGTTACGATATGTGCCCCCTGGCAACTTTTTTCTCTCACTTAGTACGCCACTGGCCCTTCAGTGAAAGAATTCTAATCCGAAACTTGTCGAGCGCGCTAATCCCTGACGTTTATTTAAAGCCGACTCCGAAGGCACGTGGCGCATTCGCGTTCGACAGAGGGCCAGGATCCTGCTAATCACCTCCTCTGCGTGAGATAACGCTGCGCGTTTAGAGAACAAGGTTACGGTATGTGCCCTTGGCAACGTTTTATTTTTCTCTCTCTTAGTACGCCACTGGCCCCTCAGTGAACAATTCTAATCCCGAACTTCTCAAGCACGCTAATCCCTGACGGTATTTAAAGCAAACTCAGAAGGCACGTCCGCAATCGTGCTCGGGCAGAGGGCGAGGACCCAGCTCATGCAGCCTAGGCCGCGCCGAAGATAATTCGCCTGCTGTTAAGAGAAACATGTTACGATATGTGCGCTTGGCAACGTTCTCTTTTTTCTCTCTTAGTACGCCACTTGCCCCTCAGCGAATCACGAACTTTTCGAGTGCGCTAATCCCCTGACGTGTATTTGAAGCCAACTCAGAAAGCACGAACGCATTCGCGTTCGCCAGAGAGGCCGGACCCAGCTCATCACCCCGCCGCTGAAGATAATGCGCTTAGCGTTCAAACAACCAGGTTACGCTATGTGCCCATAGTATCATTTAATTTTCTCTCTCTGAGTAAGTACCCATTGGCCCCTCAGCGAAAGTATGTAATCCGGAATTTTTCCGAGCGCGCTAATCCCTGACGTGTATTTAAAGCTACACTCTGAAGGCTCGCGCGCATTCGTGTTCGGGCAGAGGGTAAGGACCCACCTCATGCAGCCTCCGCCGCGTGAAGATAATACGCTTCGCGTTAAGAAGAAACAAGGTTACGGCTATGTGCCCTTTCAACGTTCTCTTTTTCTCTCTCTTAGTATGCCACTGGCCCCTCAGTCGAACGAAATTCGAATCCCGAAACTTTTCGTGCGCGCTAATCCCCTGATCGTGTATTTAAAGCACATCTAGAAGGCACGCGCGATTCACGCACAGAGGGCAGGACCCAGCTTATGCAGCCTCCGCCGCGTGAAGATAATACGCTGCGCGTTCAGAGAACAAGTTAGGAGATGTGCCCCTAGGAAACGTTTTATTTTTCTCTCCCTTAGTAGCCACTGGCCCCTCAGCGAAAGAATTCTAATCCCGAAATTTTTCGTGCGCGCTAACCTTTGACGGTGTACTTAAAGCCAACTCAGAAGGCACGTGCGCATTCGCGTTCGCACAGAAGGCCAGGACCCAGCTCATGCAGCCTCCGCCGCGTGAAGATAATACGCTGCGCGTTTAAGAGAACAAGGTTACGATATGTGCCCTTGGGCACGTTTTATTTTTCTCTCTCTTAGTAGCCACTGGCCCTCGCCCCAGCGAAAGAATTCTAATCCCGAAATTTATCCAGCGCGCTAATCCCCTGACGTGTACTTAAAGCCAACTCAGAAGGCACGTGCGCATTCGCGTTCACAAAGAGGGCCAGGACCCAGCCTATGCAGCCTACGCCGCGTGAAGATAATACGCTGCGCCGTAAGTGAACAATGTTCGGGCATGTGCCCGTGGCAACGTTCTCTTTTTCTCTTTCTTAGTACGCCATCTGACCCTCAGCGAAAACGAATTCGAATCCCGAAACTTTTCGAGTGCGCTAATCCCCTGACATGTGTTTAAAGCGCACTCAGAAGGCACGCGCGCATTCACGTTCGGAAAGAATGCCAGGACCCAGCTCATGCATCCTCCGACGGGTGAAGGATACACCTGCGCGTTTTCAGAGGTTACGGTATATGCCCCTGGGGAACGTTCTCTTTTTCTCGCTGTTAGTACGCCATTGGCCCCTCAGCGAGACGATTCGAATCCGAAACTTTCGGAGCGCGCTAATCCCCTGACCTGTATTTAAAGCCAACTCAGAAGGCACACGCGCATTCGGGTTTCGGTTCAGAGGGCCAGGACCCAGCTCATGCAGCCTCCTCCACATGAAAATAACACGCTGCCGCGTTCAGAGACAGGTTACGATAGATGTGCCCCTGGGCAACGTTTTAATTTTCTCTCTCTGAGTACGCCATTGGCCCCTCAGCGAAAGAATTTATCCGAATCTTCACGAGCGCGCTATCCCCTGACGTGTATTTAAAGCAACTCTCTCTGAAGGCACGCGCAAATTTGTGTTCGGGCAGAGGGCCAGGAACCGCCTCATGCAGCCTCCGCCGCGTGAAGATAACCGCTGCGCGTTCAGAGAACAAGGTTACGCTATAATCCCCATGGGCAACATGGTATATTTTTCTCTCTCTTAGTACGCCACTTGCCCCTCAGCGAAAGAATTCTAATCCGGAAACTTCTCGAGCGCGCTAATCCCCTGAGGTGTATTTAAAGCCAACTCAGAAGGCACGCGCGTATTTACGTTTTCGCAAAGGGCCAGGACCCAGCTCATGCAGCCTCCGCCGCGTGAAGATAATACGCTGCGTGTTCAAAGAACAAGGTTACGGTATGTGCCAATAGGGAGTGTTTTTTTTCTATCTCTCTTAGTATGCCTTGGGCCCCTCCGCGAAATATTTCTAATCTCGAATTTTCTCGAGCCCAGTAATCCCCTTACAGTGTATTAAAGGCCACTCCGCAAGGCAACGCGCGCATTCGGGATAGGACAAGAGGGCCAGGACCCAGCTCATGCAGCCTCCGCCGCGTGAAGAATAAGTACACTTCGCGTAAGAGAACAAGGTTATGCTAGGTGCCGATGGGCAACATTTTATTTCTTTTCTCTCTTGGTACGCCCTTGGCCCCTCAGCAAAAGAATTCTAATCCCGAAACTTTGAGCCCGCTAATCACCTCACGTGTTTTAAAGCCAACTCAGAAGGCACGCGCACATTCGCTTTCACAGAGGGCAGGACCAGGCTCATGCAGCCTCCGCCGCGTGAAGATAATGCGCTTCGCGATCAGAGATCAATGGTTACGGTATGTGCGCTTGACAAAACATTTTATTTTGCTCTCTCTTATTACGCTACTGGCCCCTCAGTGAAGGAATTCTAATCCTGAAACTTCTCAAGCGCGCTAATCCTGTGTCGTGTATTTAAAGCAAACTCAGAACGCAACCTGCGCATTCGCGTTCAGAACAGAGGGCAAGGACCCAGCACATGCAGCCTACGCCGCGTGAAGATAATTCGCTGCACGTTCAGAGAACAATGTTACAGTATGTGCCCTTGGCAACGTTCTCATTTTCTCTCTTTAGTACGCCACTGGTTCCCTCAGCGAACGAATTCGAATCCCGAAACTCTCGAGCCCGCTAATCCCCTGACGTGTATTTAAAGCCAACTCAGAAGGCACGCGCGGATTCGGGTTTGGAGAGAGGGCCAGGCCCCGCTCAGCAGCCTCCACCGCGTGAAGATAATACGCTGCGCGTTAAGAGAACGAGGTAACGGTAGGTGCCCTTGGGCACGTTTCATTTTTCTCTCTCTTAGTAGACCACTGCGGGCCCTCGGCGAAAGATTTCTAATCCCGAAATTTCTCGACGCACTAATCCCAGACGTGTATTTAAAGCCAACTCAGAAGGCACGTGTGCATTCGCGTTTGGAGAGAGGGCAGGACCCAGCTCATGCAGCCTCCGCCGCGTGAAGATAATACGCTGCGCGTTCAGAGAGAACAAGGTTTACGGTATGTGCCCTTGGGCAACGTTTTATTTTTTTCTGTCTCTTAGTACGCCAACTTCGCCCTTAAAACGAACGAATTCGAATCCCGAAACTTTTCGAGCGCGCTAATCCCCTGACGTGTCATTTAAAGCACACTCAGAAGGCACCGCGCGCATCCACGTTCAACACAGAGGGCCAGGACCCAGCTCATGCAGCCTCCGACGCGTGAAGATAATACGCTGCGCGTTCTAGGAACAAGGTTACGGTATGTGCCCCTGGGGAGTGTTTTTATTTTCTCTCTCTTAGTAGCCTTGGGCCCCTCAGCGAAATAATTCTAATACCCAAATTTTCTCGAGCCCATGAATCCCCTGACGTGTATTTAAAGCCAACTCAGAAGGCACGCGCGCATTCGCGTTCGGACAGAGGGCCAAGACCCAGCTCATGCAGCCTCCGCCGCGTGAAGATAATACGCTGCGCGTTCAGAGAACAAGGTTACGGTATGTGCCCTTGGACAACGTTTTATTTTTCTCTCTTCATAGTACGCCACTGGCCCCTCAGCGAAAGAATTCTAATCCCGAAACTTCTCGATCCGCTAATCCGCTGCCGTGTATTTAAAGGCAACTCACAAGGCACGCGCGCATTCGCGTTCGGACAGAGGGCCAGGCCTCCGCTCATGAACCCTCCGCCAGGTGAAGATTAATACGCTGCGAGTTCACAGAACAAGGTTACGGTATATGCCCCTGGGAACGTTTTATTTTTCTCTCTCTTAGTAGGCCACTGGCCCCTCAGCGAAAGAATTCTAATCCCGAAACTTCTCGAGCACGCGCTAATCCCCTGACGTGTATTTAAAGCCAACTCAGAAGGCACGGGCGCATTCGCGTTCGCAAAGAGGCCAAGACCACTCATGCAGCCTCCGCAGCGTGAAGATAATACGCTGCGCGTTCAGAGAACAAGGTTTCGGTATGTGCCCATGGGGCAACATTTTATTTTTCTCTCCCTTAGTACGCCACATGGCCCCTCAGCGAACGAATTCTAATCCCGAAACTTCTCGAACGCGTTAATCCCCTGACGTGTATTTGAAAGCCCACTCAGAAGGCACGCGCACATTCGCGTTCGGACAGAGGCCCAGGACCAGCTCATGCAGCCTCCGCCGTGTGAAGATAATACGCTGCGCGTTCAAAGAACAAGGTTACGGTATGTGCGCCCGGGCAACTTTTAATTTTTCTCTCTTTAGTACGCTAGCCCCTCAGCGAAAGTATTTTATTCCTGCAACTTCTCGAGCACGCTAATCCCCTGACGTGTATTTAAGCAAACTCTGAGGCACCGCGCATATTCGTGTTCGGGCAAAGGGCCAGGACCCAGCTCAGGCAGCAGCCTCCGCCGCATGAAGATATTATGCTTCGCGTTTAGAGACAAGGTTACTCCATGGCGCCCTTGGCAACATTTATTTTCTCTCTCTCTTGGTACGCCCTTGGCCCCTCAGCGAAAGATTCTAATCCCGAAACTTCTTGAGCGCGCTAATCCCTGAGGTGTATTTAAAGCCAACTCAGAAGGCACGCGCGCATTCGCGTTCGCACAGGGCCCAGGACCCAGCTCATGCAGCCTCCGCCGCGTGAAGATAATACGCTGCGCGATCAGAGATCAGGTTACGGTATGTGGCGCTTTGCAACCTTTTTTTTTTTCTCTCTTAGTCGCCACTGGCCCCCCTCAGCGAAAACGAATTCTATTCCCGAAACTTCTCAAGCGCGCTAATCCCGTGACGTGTATTTAAAGCAAATTTAGAATGCACGTGCGCATTCGCGTTCACGGGCCAGGGGCGAGGACCCAGCTCATGCAGCTCCTACGCCGCGTGAAGATATTCGCTGCACGTTCAGAGAACAATGTTACGGTATGTGCCCTTGGGCAACGTTCTCTTTTTCTCTCTCTTAGTACGCCACTGGCCCCTCAGCGAATGAATTCTAATCCCGAAACTTCTTGAGCGCGTTAATCCCCTGACGTGTATTTAAAGCCAACTCAGAAGGCACGTGCGCATTCGCGTTCGGAGAGAGGGCCAGGACCAGCTCATGCAGCCTCCGCCGCGTGAAGATAATACGCTGCGCGCTCAGAGAACAAGGTTCGGTATGTCCCTTGGGCAACGTTTTATTTTTCTCTCTCTTAGTACGCCACTGGCCCCTCAGCGGGAATAATTCTGTCTCCGAAACTTCTCGAGCACGCTAATCCCCTCAAATGTATTTAAAGCCAACTCGGAAGGCACGTGCGCATTCGCGTTCGGACAGAGGGCGAGGACCCAACTCATGCCGCCTCGTCGCCTGAAGTATTACGCTGCGGCGTTCATAGAACAAGATTAGGATATGTGCCTCCTGGGCAACTTTTTTTTCTCTCTTAGTGCGCCACTGGCCCACTCAGCGAAAAAATGTAATCCTGAAACTTCTCGAGCACGCTAATCCCCTGACGTGGTATTTTGAAGCCAACTCAGAAGGCACGTGCGCATTCGCGTTCGGACAGAGGCCAGGACCCAGCTCATCACCCTCCGCCGTGAAGATAATGCGCTGCGCTTCAGAAAACAAGGTTGTTACGGTATAGGCCCTTGGGCAACGTTTGATTTTCTCTCTCAATTAGTACGTCCACTGTCCCTCAGTGAACGATATTATTCCCGAAACTTCTCAAGCAGCGCTAATAACCCCTGACGTGTATTTAAAGCAAACTCAGAAGGCACGTGCGCATTCGCGTTCGGACAGAGGGCGAGGACCCAGCTATGCAGCCTACGCAGCGTGAAGATAATTCGCTGCAGGTCAAGTGAACAATGGTATGGTATGTGCACTTGGCAACGTTCTCTTTTTCTCTTTCTCTTAGTAGCCACTGGCCCCTCAGCGAAAGAATTGTAATCCCGAACTTCTCGAGCGCGCTAATCCCCTGACGTGTATTTAAAGCAAACTCAGAAGGCACGTGCGCATTCCGTTTCGGACAGAGGGCGAGACCCGCTCAGCAGCCTCCGCCGCGGGAAGATAATACGCTGCGCGTTCACAGAACAAGGTTACGATATGTGCCCCTGGGCAACGTTTTATTTTTCCCCTCTTAGTACGGCCACTGGGCCCCCGCGAAAAATTCTAATCCGAAATTTCTGACGCGCTAATCCCAACGTGTATTTAAAAGCCAACTCGGAAGGCACTTGCGCATTCGCTTCTGAAGAGGGCCAGGACACAGCTCATGGCAGCCTCCGCCGCGTGAAGATAACACGCTGCGCTTTCAGAGAACAAGTTTCGGTATGTGCCCTGGGCAACGTTTTATTTTTCTCTCCCTTAGTAGGCCACTGGCCCCCCAGCGAAGGAATTCTAATTCCGAAACTTCTCGAGCACGCGAATCACCTGACGTGTATTTAAAGCCAACTCAGAGGACACGCGCACATTCGCTTTTGCAAAGAGGGCCATGAATCAGCTCATGCACCTTCGCCGTGTGAAGATAATACGCTTATCGTTCAAAGAACAGGTTACATATGGGCCATGGGTATCATTTTTAATTTTCTCTCTTCTGAGTACGCCATTGGCTCCTCAGCGAAAGTATTTAATCCGGAATCTTGTCGAGCGCGGTAGTCCCCTGACGTGTATTTAAAGCAACACTCTGAAGCACGCGCGCATTCGTGTTCGGGCAGAGGCCAGGAACCACCACTCATGCAGCCTCCGCCAGCGTGAAGATAATACGCTTCGCGTTAAGAGAACAAGGTACGCTATGTGGCCCGTGGGCAACGTTTTATTTCTTTCTCCTCTTTGGTACGCCACTTGGCCCCTCAGAGAAAGAAATCTAATTCCTGAAACTTGTAGAGCGCGTATATCCAATCCCCTGACGTGTTTATTTAAGGCCAACTCAGAAGGCACGTGCGCATTCGCGTTCGGAGAGAGGGCCAGAC
>JABSTR010002544.1:0-27078 GCA_013339765.2 Haemaphysalis longicornis
GAGGTGTTCCTCGCAAGTCTCTGTGGTGATGAGGAGGACATCGATGCAATGGTAGGTATGTGGAAGACCACCAACCACCTTACGCATAAGGCGCTAAAAACCGCTGGGGCAGTCTTGATGCTGAACGGCATAAACCGAAATTGGTATTGTCCCGAGGCAGAAGCGAAGGCGGTGAATGGCTTCGATTCATCATCTATAGGCACATGCCACTAGCCCTTAATGAAGTCCAATTTCAAGAAGAAACGATACTTCCCAACTTTGCAAACGTCATGTCCACTCTAGGTATGGGCTCGTTGTTGGCTACAAGGACAAGGTTGAGATGTCAGAAGTCAATGCAGTCTTATCGTTCCATCTTTTTTGTCTACTGGCAAGATGGGAAAGTGGTAGAGCGATTCTGACGGCTTGTAATACCCATTCGCAGCATTACCTGCACCTCATTTTCCACGGGGTCCTGTATGCAAATGGAATCGCGTACTGCCCCACTTGAATAGGTTGGTCTGTTCTAAGGCGCAGCTTCCAGTGAGCCAGGTCTGTCTTCCCGGGGAGGTCTGAGAGGATTTTCTTGTAAGATGACAGAACAAACATGCTTGCTCGTGTTGTTTGGAAGTCAGAGCCGCCGAATGTCTACATCCTTGCAAGACTTTTTTGTGTTAGCGGCACACAAGAAACGTCGTCTCCTTCAGTTTCGTCGGATCTAAGTGCGACGCAAACATGTTGTGGAACTGGGTTAGACGGTTTTCGCTCTTCGTATCTTTTCAACAGGTTGATGTCGGAAAGGCTCATCCTGGTTCCAAGGTCAATCACAAAATATTCTTCGTTGCGCCTTTCCAAAACATTCAACTGACCTTTTCATGTGAGGATTAACTTATTAATGTCCGATTGGAGCAGCAGCAAAACTTCGTCATGAACGCAAGGTTACTTGTCTTTGCCCTTGGTTTGTAATACTTTTTCTGCGCCAACTTTGCTTTCTGGAGATCTTCGTGTTCTTGTCGGCTAGTGTACTGCAGGCGCAGATGAAGCTCGACGACGTATGCACACGTAGTCTTGGCTTCAAGGTTTACGTTCTCTCCAGTGCAAAGCTCCCTCAGTATAGTCCTCGGTCCTCGGACATGTCTGCCGCACAGAAGATCGAACGGTGCAAACCCAAGCTAGATTGGGGCACCTCGCGGTAGGCAAACGGCAGTGGTGCCAAGTAGCCGTCCCAGTTTTTAGGAGTTTCTTGGCACATCCGCCTTATTATTTGCTTTATCGTGCCGTTAAACCGTTCAACCCTCCCGTTAGACATTGGGTAGTGTGGTGTAGTGGACAGTTGTGCAACTGAAAAGAGACGGCTGAGCTCCTTCATGAGTCCAGATCTGAAGGGCTTGCCCCAATCTCTGATGATTTCTTGAGGAAGTCCCACTCGAGCAAACATCTCAAGAAGCCGTTCAGCGATCCTTTTTGTATCAATGCTTGGAGTGAGTATTGGCCATCGCAGTTGGCAAAGGTGGACCACGCGCTGGCCCACGAAGACGT
Source organism: Haemaphysalis longicornis (assembly GCA_013339765.2). Classification (NCBI taxonomy): domain Eukaryota; kingdom Metazoa; phylum Arthropoda; class Arachnida; order Ixodida; family Ixodidae; genus Haemaphysalis; species Haemaphysalis longicornis. Next base: position 1,516 of record JABSTR010002544.1, read on the forward strand.
GAAGGGGGAAGAAAAAGGCTGGAGGTGGAACACGGTTCCGGCGGCAGCGGAGACTCGCAGGTGACGAACTGACAAGGAGCGGAGGTGGACCCGCAGTTCCTGTGATCCCGTTCGAGTTCGAGTAGCTCGAGGCGTGTGAGTCGGGGCCCGCCAACGCATGTGGGACAAGCAGACGACCGAGGCATGATCGTGCTACTGGCCGATGCTCGGGATCATGGCCCAGGGCAGAACCACCGCTGCACCGGCCACAGAACGTCGTGCATCTTCAGCAGCTTCGCTCGGCCAGAGCTGGCGACAGACGGCCAACGCTCAACCGGGACGGGCGACGACCCGCCATCGACTTCGCAGAACGTCGACCGTCGAGGTGGCTGTGAGAACGTTTTTCCCCCTCTCTTGAACGCTGGTTAGGGTATTGGACTCGTGTTTTTTGCTGTTGTGCTTCGCAATGCTACCAACATTCCGCTGTCTCGCTTTCTGGTAGCGCTGGTAATATACTTTCTTACCTCTTGTCCTCTCGAGTTCCGTTTGTACGCGTCGTACACCCACAAGGCCTAACGAGTCCATCACAATCTGGCGTCCGCGACAGGTCTGTGCAATTAAATCCACCTTAGAGAGCTTCGCCTTGTTACTGGGTGTGTGACGGACAAGAATGGAGCTCGAGAAGTTGGTGAACCTAGGGGAGAAATTCGGCCTCTCCGGTACCGAGTTGAAAGAATTTGTTGACAGAGAGCGTGCAAGAATCAGGGAAGAACGCGCAACAGAATGGAAAGGGAACCGCGAAGCGGCGGCTCGCTAAGAAATGGAGTGCTCGGTCCCCGAACTCCAGCTGCAAGTACGACAGCAGCAACCCAATGCTATCACAGAGTCGGGCAAGTCTGCAGCTAGTAGCGTTGCCCATGGTTACGACAGCCCCAAAAGCTGATACCGACCTTAAATGAAGAGCGCGATGAACATCCAACGTTCTGAACGCGTGGGTACGAGCCAAAATTTGCCGCAGGATAAGTGGGCGTTTTCATAGAACCTGAGCCGCACTGAAGAAGCTTTGAGTGTCGTCGGACGCATGGCTGCAGATGGTGCGATGAATTATGCGAAGCTGAAGCAAACCCTGCTCCACTGATTTTGCTACACTGAAGATGTGTACTGAACCAAGTTTCGTGGAGCCCAACCAGAGAACTCTGAGACAGGGCGCCAATTCCCTGGTCGCTTTATAGGGTATTTTGATAACTGGCTAAGACCAGCAGAACCTACGAGGCTCTCCGTGACCTAATATACTCGGAGCAGTTGTTGAGCAAGTGTCACGAGAAGCTGGCTATTTTCTTGTATTAAAGGGCTGTGAAAGGCTAGACAAGTTAGCCGAGAATGCTGACAACTACCTCGAGGCCCAAGGTCTTGCAAACCTAGGGAAATTCCGAGAGGAGAGAGTCTGGCAAGCCACTAGTGCCTCCAAGAATGATTGACCTCCAGGATGTCAAAAGAAAGCCGCACTGCTTCCTTTGTAACAAGGCAGGGTACAGGCCAACCGACTGTTGGTAAAAGACCAGTGCATCCACTAGCCAAAAGACTGTTTCCTGTTTCAAAGGTGGCAAAGCTGGTCACAAAGCTGAAACATGCCCTAACGTAGACTCTGCAATTAAAGCGTCATGTCCGCTGAGCCGTCCAACGGAGTGTCGCGATGGTCTTGAGGACAAACATTCAACCCTTTATGACCAAAAGAACGTGGCCCTCAGCCACAAAACTTCCCAGGCTTCCAATGACCGAATGCCTACTGGTAATGGTTGGCTAGAAGGAAGGCTAGAACTCTGGCATAACACTGTAATTGTGAACCGCTCTTTGGTTCCCGATTCAAGGCTTACAGGATGAATGAGCACTGTGCACCTTCTTGTCTGCACTGGTCTGTGCCTACCTGAAGCCGAAGGGTATGTTGACTGCCAATTCTTCACAGGCCACGTCACAGCGACCTGCTTGGACAACCCTCTTTACGGGGTTATTTTGGGAAAAGTTGCTGGCGTTCGTGATGGTGCAGCGCCCGACCTCAACAGCAGGGGTCAGGAGCACCATTGCATATTTCCGATAGGACATCCCTCTTCCAAGCGGAAGTCTAAGTGCAACAAGGTCAACCGCAGTTCATGTATGCCAAGCCAATTTGCGTCACCACCGCACGTCAAGGAGGCGGAGTAATATGCGATTGCGGCGAAACGCGTGGACCCGCTACCTGTAGCTACCATCAGCCCACTCAACATAAGCCCAACATTGCTCGTTTCGATGCAGAAAGAAGACCGCACACTTCAGTCCTGCTTCGATTTGGTTGGCAGGAACATTACCGTAAGACAGTAGAAACGGTCTATGTCCTTGTACACGGAACTATTTTCCGCCGATGTCGGCTTTCATCGAAGGGGATGGAACAACTAGTCGTTCCTAGCGGTATCCGGGTCTTGGTTCTAAAAATGGCCCACGAAGAAATTCTCTACGGCAACCAAGGCATCAAAAGGAAAATGGTTAGGGTGCTGAATGAGTTTTATTGGCCAGGTGTGCGATCCGATACCACGTGTTTTGTAAGATCCTGTGATGTCTGGTAGAGAACCGTACCAAAATATCTGGCGGGGCGCGTACCTTTTGGAAGTATGCCAGTCATCAAGGCCCCGTTGCAGCTAGTAGCGTTCCATGTGATCGGTCCTCTCTCCCTAACCTCCCAGAAGGGGAATCGGTACATCCTCACGATGGTAGACTGCAACGAATTATCCAGACGCAGTTGCTCTACCCAGTATTGAGATGGAGCAGGTGGCCGAAGGGTTGATGGAAATGTTTTCCCGCATTGGGTTCCAACGAGAAACCGTTAGCGACCGAGAAAGTCATTTACATCAGGCCTAATGAAGGAGCTGAGCAGGCTTCTTGCGTTAACACAGTTGTCAACGGCACCACATCATCCCATGGCCAACGGGATTGTCAAGTGGTTCAACGGCACGCTGAAGAAAGGTTTTCGCCGCATGTGCCAAGAGAGCCCAAAAACTGGGGCAGATACCTGGTGCCGCTACTATTCGCTTACCGCAAAGTGCCCCAAGCTAGCCTAGGCTTACCCCTAACCGATACGTCAGGGTCCTATGGCCATCCTGAACGAGTTATTAACAGCAGAAGGAATCGATCAGGACATGAAGATCTCGCACGGTTTCGTTGTCGATCTGAGACGACGCTGGAAGACGCCTGTCGCACTGCACACGAACAGCTTAGCAAAGCCAAGGTAGTGAAGAAACGCTACTACGACAGAAGGGCGAAAATGCGCCAACTCAGCCCTGGAGACCAAGTGTTGCTTCTTCCGTCCGTCACAAACAAGCTCATCCTGACATGGAAGGAGCTTTTCACTGTGCTGGAAAGAAGAAATGATGTCGACTACGTCATCGACTTGTGAATGCAAACCAGCCTGTTCCAAATAAACATGTTGAAAAAGTATGAAACCCGGATTACACCTGCACAACCACACCAACAAGCTTCGGCCGCACTCGAGTATGAGGACGCGGAAGAACCGCCAAGCCTGCCTGTGCACCAGCAAGAAAGGTTTAACGACGCTGCGGTTTCCCCGGACTTAAGCTATAAGCAAAAGGAACAAGTTACTGGACTCCTAGAGAAGCATAAATTGATTTTCTCAGATCCCCCTGGCAGGACCGATCTGGTCCAGTGCAAGTTGCGTCTCACGTCGGACACGCCCATCCAGGTGCGCCAGTACCCAATCTCTTTCGCCACTCAGGAGCCGGTGAATAAAGAGGTGCAGCATATGCTACAGCTAGGTGTTATCGAGCCTTCGGAGTCCGATTAACAATCCCCCATCTTGGCGGTGAAAAAACAGGATGGCACGATAAGGCTTTGTGTCGACTTCCGTCAACTGAAGTCGAACCTCGTCTACGACAATGAGCCCATCGCAAGAGTTCACATGATGTTCGGAAAACAAGGAAAATGCAGATACTTTTCCAAATTTGATTTTACGAAAGGTTATTGGCAGGTGCCTATGGACGAGTAATCAAAACCAATGACAGCGTTCTCTTGCGCCTCTGGCCTGTATCGATTTAGGTTCATGCCCTTTAGCATTTGGACGGCACCTGTAGCATTCGCACGGCTAAAGCGAAAACTAGTCGACGGCCTCCCGAACGTCTACCATTACTTCTATGACGTGCTCTTCGCGACAGAAACATGGCCGGAGCATCTAGACATTCTTTAGCCATTCTTCCGATGGGTTGGATAAGACTGTCGGAACATTCTACCGATAAAAAGCGAGATCGGGTACTCCTCGGTCAAGTTCCTAGGTCACATGGTTGGGCATGGTCTCCGTGGGCCCCAGGTAGAGACGCTTGAAAAAATTCAGGCTGCGCAACGCCCGAAGACGAAGAGAGACGTGCGCTCTTATTTAACCCTGACTGGGTACTACAGAGATTTTGTACCTCGATACGCCGAAGTTTGCCATCTGTTGACGGAGCTTACTAAGAAGAGAGCACCTAATCAAGTCGCCTGGGGTAACGCCGAGGAAGCGGCATTCAACACTCTAAAGCAGATGCTTTCCAAGGAGCCCATTCTCAAAGCTCCTGATTTTTCAAAACCATTCATCATACGGACCGACGCTTCCTCGGCCAGCATTGGCACCATATTCTTGCAGAAGCATGATGGAATTGCGCACACTGTTGCGTATGCGAGCCGACGTCTCCTACTTCGTGAGGCTGCGTACTCAACAATAGAAAGAGAAAGACTTGCCAAATATTGGCCGTGAAGAAGTTTGACGTCTACTTATTTGGGAAACCCTTCGTACTGCAGAGTGACCACCAGCCCCTAGCTTATATAAACTCGGCAAAGCACATCAACAGTCCTGTGTTACGGTGAAGCCTGGCTCTAATGTAATACGATTTTCTGGTTGCATACATCAAGGGTAGGGAGAACATTGGAGCTAATTAGAAGGGTGGACTGTCCGAACCCTGACTATTCATTTACTTTTCTTTGTTTTTTTCCCACCTCTGCAGTAATTTTTTCACTTATTTTGGCTAGAGTATTGTGTGGTTGTTTTAAATTCATCTCTGCTTTCGATTTATCACCGGGTGTGTTTTTTTTGTACCGTTAATTTGAACTATCCTCGCACTTGGGTGTGTGCGCGCTGTCAAAGACGCTGAATGCTCCGCATCATGGCCCACGAACAACAACCGAACCGTCTGAGCTGGTCTTGAAGGGGGATGATTGTGAGGATTGACCATCACATTTGGGAAAAGTGGACCACGCGCTGGCGCACAAAGACGTGAAGGAGGAAGAAAAATGCTGGCTTTGATTTTTCAGGATTTTTTCTTCCTTCTTTTTTCTCAAAAACTTTTCCAACCGGTCTAAATTATCTTTCCTAACCGCCTCGTGATTAGATAAGAATTCCATTCATTTTAACCATCCTCTGTTGGTTGGCCGATCCCCTGATTGGGTATGTGCCATACCTAAAGGCGCAACAACAACAACAACACGCTTCCGTCGGCAGCGGAGACTCGGAGCAGACGAGCGGACATGGACCGGGGGCGGGCCCGCAGACCCTGTGATCCCGTTCGAGTTCGAGTAGTTCGAGGCGTGTGAGTCGGGGCCCGCCAACGCATGTGGGACACGCAGACGACGGGGGCGTAATTGTGCGACTCGCCGAGGCTCAGGATCATGGCCCAGGGCAGAACCACCGCTGCACCCGCCACGTAGAACGTGGTGCATCTTCTGCCGTCTCGCTCGGGAAGCGCTGGCGAAAGATGGCCAACGCTCGACCGGGACGGGCGACGATCGGCCATCGACTTCGCAGAACGTCGACCGTGGAGGCGGCTGTGAGAAAGTTTTTTTCCCCTCTCTTGGACGCTGGCTGGAGGTATTGGACTCGTGCTTTTTTTTTGCTGTTGTGCTTTGCAATGGTACCGCTTTTTCACTGTCTCGCTTTCTGGTAGCGTTGTTAATATACGTTCTTCCATCTTGTCCTCTCGGGTCGCGTTCGTACGCGTCGTGCACGCACAAGGCCAAACGAGTCAATCACATTTGGTAACGCCCTGGCATAGGGGTAGCCCGTCGCGTAGTCTACCATCGTTAGCACACCCCGGTTTCTAGGATTTCGCAAATCGGGCTATGTCAGCCTGTATACCAGGCAAGTAGAATTTCTCACGCACGCGATCCAGAGTTCGTTTAACTCCCTGGTGTCCAGCCAGAATGTCTTGGTGAGCAATATTCAAAACCATGCCTCGGAGCTCCACTAGGACAAGGAGCTGCGCTATTTCCTGTCTCGAGGGTAAACGATACCACCGGTATAGAACGCCATTTACCATTACAATTACGATAGCAGCCGCGTTCACCATCACCGTTTTGCTGACCTCACCGAAAAAAGTTTCAAGTGTAGGATCATGTTGTTGCATTTGTCTTAAATCAGATAACGCTGATCGCAGATGGGCTAACAGAACTGCCGGTACCAGCAGCGTTTTCATCGACGCCTCGCGTTTTCATCGTTTTCATCGACGATGAAAATTATGAAAGCGTTTGAAACGTTTTCGATGAAACGTTTTCAGCGTTTTCATCGACGTCTGGTAGAGTAAATGTAGGGACAGTTCCAAATTTCATTCACGTGATTTCCTAGGAAGTATGCTTAGTGGTAAATGATAAACAAATGCTTTGTTTCGTGCGCTCTTTGGAGGGCCTGCTGCTTTGGAGATAATCGTTGTCCACACAGCGGAGGGACAATAAATTTTTTGCTAGCATAGTGGCTTGTGTGATTTCTTCGAATCTGCTTCACCGCGTGGGCTGTATGCAAACTCGAGAGTTATTGAGAGCTAGCCAGTATAATTATTTCTCTTTATCTGAATACTGTTTATATATTTTTATGCTTCAGTCAAGGAAATACTCTAATAACAAATCCTCGAAATGTGCTTGTGGCTGAATTTTCGAGCAACCGCCATTATCTGCATGATTGTACCCCACCGGATCGTAGCTGTCATAACAAAAACGTGATCGCTCCACATGTGTCGATACAACCGCTGGGTTTACCTTAGACTGAATGTGCTTTTTCTCACTCCGTGAGAGACAATTACCTTACAGTTAAGCTACAATAAAACTTGTCGCCAGTACCATTATTGCTATTATTACTTATATGATTCTTACAACATTATCACAAAACATTTATTGCAAAGCTTTCTTTGCCTCACTGATGATGTCGATGCCAGAATAAAACGCTCCGCAGGAAAGCCAACTTCTCAAGAGTTCCAAGCAGGGTATGGCAAGCCACGCTCCAGAAAATGCTTCCTTTGTTTGGAAGTTAACCGGGGTGTATCGTGTTATGAAACCGACGTTTACCTGAATGGGCCATTCCGAGACAGTCAGACGAGTTTAGATTTTGGGATTTGATTTGGCTTACGTTGCCTGGAAGGAATCTATTTGCACTGTTTGTCTCTTCAAAAACGTGTGATCACTTTTTTTCCAATTTCCACGAACAAGACAGACTCACTAAACAAGGTTTAGTGGAAAGTGTAGTTGATTCTCTTCTAAGCTGCCTTCAACTCCACACCAATGAAATGCTCACGAGAGATTACTCATGGCCTCCGCGCAAGATATTTACGTAAATAAAAAAATGAAGGCTTGATGGCAAACACTGAACGTCAAAATAATATGGTTGGCCTTGTTGGCATGAAACTGTGTGTAATAACAGGCAGTAGCCAATAGCACGTTTTTAAGGGGTCGATATGGTAATATCTATGAAGGGTCAGCCCCAAAATGTCACCGATATCTATTAAGAGATCAGCCGTTTATTGCCCAAACAACACTCAGTATTCAACATAGAACAGCCTAAGAAAATTATGGACAAACTCATTGGGTTTTTCTGTCGCTTACCGAAAGAGCCCCTTATGAAGTTTTTGCGTGTTGTAGTCAATACAGCCAGTTAGGAAAATATCAATGAAAGTGTACCATCTGCTAAGAAATCTTGAGGCAAAACGTGCACTTACCCCAGTCCTACCTTTAACTCGTTTTTAAAGCTTTTCTTACTCGGTATTTCGGAATATTATTATTCATTATATAAAGTGTTGTGCGGTGGTACGATTATCATCGATGAATGGTGGAAGGTGACGAATATTGTTGTATATACGGCGCTCCGCATATAAAACAGACATGTATAGGCCGCTTTCACTGATAAACGCGTGATGTTAACAAAACCATTAACAGAATTTTCCGAGGCAATTTAACTGATTAAAAAGTAATATCCTTTGATAAGCAACAACATCAATGCCGAGCTTAGCTGTGACCATTAAAGCAGGTGGCTGAAAAAATGACCAGCCGACACAGTCATAGAACAAGTAAAGAGGAAACCGTCACTTTTAACTTCTCCAAGCACTTTTAAGTGGTTGCACTTAAAAATTTTTATTGCAGTAATTTTGAATAATAACGAATAATCACGCAGTGGTGCCACAATTTTATTGAAGAATTAGTGTCGTTGATGTTTCGTTTTTTATCATCTACAACAAAATATGCAGCCTGAAATACATATATTTTCTGGCAACCCGATTAACACTTACGTGTGCCGAAGTGTTAGGCCGTAGTGCCTACACTATTTTATATATATGTAAATTACAATGTTCTATTCATTCGCAATTACAGATAAGCTTGTTGTCAGATACGTATACCGAGTATACATATGTAAAACGATAGCAGTGCCATACAAGGGGGAATATCCTATCAAAAAGGGCGTACACCTTGTGCCATACATTTTGTAACAGAGTCAGGGCGCCTTAAGCCAAATCTTCAATTTCATTCATTAAAAACGTGGTTAACTTCTTGGACACTACAAGATATTGCACTTTCTGGAAATGAACAACAAAAAAGATAAAAAAATCACGCACTAACGCGTAAGATTTTAAACTAGCAAAGCTGCACGAAACCTGCACGACCACTCCGACGGTTTAAGTGGTAGCGGTAATACCAAGCAGAAGGCTCTTACCAAGTCCGGAGGATTGGGCAGAAAATCGGTCCACGATTTCAGCCGATTTGCTTCTTCTCTCGGCGCCTCAATGTCCGTTACGGCATTATTGCTGCTATTATAAGTGTGATCTGCCTTAATTGTTTTAGTAATATTCTTTGGACCTCACCTTGGAGGGGCATAGGCTATTACGTGTCTTTCTCGTTCCCAACCAGTGTTGGCACGATGACGACCAACGCTGGAGTTTTCTTGGCTATCGTGGCTAAACACCGTGTGTCGTTATGCTTGTCTTGACAAATGTGCGCAAGGGTCTCTGGCAGGTAACCGCGTGGCCCGCGCTAACGTGCACACGCTCGACAACGTCTCGGTAATTATAACTACAGACACAAGAAGTTACCATTCGTTAAATAGCTTTGCTATAAAATACATCGGCGGTGTGGTATTGGTCATGTTTTTGGGACCTCGTAATTGACTCCATTTGCATAACGTTTTAAAAAAGCTGTCATTTTTGAAATGAAGAGGCCCGAAGCGCTTTAGCGTTGGTTAAATAAACGCGTATAAGTATCTCATTTACCCTGCATCAAAGTACCCTACTCAAGCTTGCGGTATACAGGAAAGCCATGCCAAAGGAGTCGAACCACAAGCATAGTTGCGTTGTTTATTTACTTTTTTTATCCATGGCGTTGCCAAGATTTACTAACAAATGCACTAGCCAAAATATGCAGTGACGTTCTCAAAAAGAATGAAGGTAGCGTTTAAGTTTCTATGCTAAGTCTATCACGGTCATTTAGAATCACCTCGATAACAATAGCTGAGCAGCGGACAAAAAATTCCTACGTGACGAACTATAACGAAGACATATTTGAACTTGCTAGCCACGTACTCACACAGACACACGAACACATTGTCACCATCATCAATTTTTGTGAAATAGTGTATAACTAAATTATGTATATTCTTTTCCTGTGGTCTTATTTGTGACTACTACAAACGCAACAATTTCTAAAAAGCTTGCGTGAAAGCGTAGAAAACGTGGTGCTCGTCTACCTGTTTGTGATCAATAGTTCCATTTTCGTAGATGAGCAATATAACTTTATGCCACTCATGTATCCACCCATGCAATAGCTCTAACAGATACCGAAGCTTCTGGAAATGAAAAAAAAATTACATCAACTTATTGAAGAAAAATGCTTTGCGTGCTCAATAACAACCACAATTCGAACAAAAATATCTTTTGTGAACAGATACGTCTGGAGTAAAGCTTAATGTCCACACCGATTCCGTTGGGCGCCAATGCGCGCGGCACGAACGCCAACTTCTTCCCACGATTAAGATGAATGATCTTGGGTAAAGAGAATAAAGAGAATGCTTCCCATGGCCGGAATCGAACCTGGGTCCCACGCTTAATGCAGCCGGCGTCTATCCGATTGTTCCATTTCTACATGGTCGAAGTGGTTAGGTAAACTGAGGATACAACCAAGATTCCCCCATAAGAAGAATTGTCTTCTGAAGAATTTTGGCCGACAGCCTCATCACGGCTGTGCACGCAGTGAGGTGGTTGGCCAGACGTCGTTAGGCCTGACGTTCCATTTTGAGGGTTAGGACGTGAGGCCTAACGTCACATATTACACTTTAACACCTCAAAACGGCACCCACTCAACAATATGCTCACTGATAGCCAAGAAGCAGGTAGCGATTTGCGCCGCACACCCCGAACCCCACCGTTAGGACTACGAAGTGGAAACGCAAGAGTTTCTGTGGGTATTCTCGAAAAGCGGTTCGTACCTCTAGAGTAGCACATACTCGTACTGTCGGATTGGCCAACGCAAGAATTCATCACGAGAAAGCTTCGCGCCCAACCGTAGTCATCGTTAGGCGAGGGTGCATAATTTTCTTTGTCTTGCCTAAGATGTCTATCAGCAATAACCTGGGCGCGATCTTGGAAGCGAAGGAATTTGGAATTTTTCTAAAATCCTTTATCTGCCTTTTTTTGGCAGGTCAACATGGTCCTTGGAATAAATGGAACACGCTTTTATTGGAAACACTGCAGTACTTTCACTGATCGCGCACTCAGCAATGTGCTCGCGCCAACAGAGTACTCCTGTCATTGCAATGTGCTATATGGTGCCAAACTTTACCGAATAACGAAAGCCGACCGGAGCACAAAATAGCGGCTCTGTTGTGTACAAAACAAAATAAAATTACTCATGTGTCTTTTGCATGGCTGGATGCTCTAAATTGCAACATAAATAAGGAAAATTATTCAGCGAAAAACGAAGAAGGTACTTGTAACACTATATGGTATAATATTTCAATGCTAAGGGGGTGTATTAGTTTGAGTCAAAACAAATGAGAAGGAGGAATCGCTATGGTAGATAAAGCAGGCTGAGAGTGTCGTTCACAAGGTCACTGGTGGTTCTGCTCACCTTCGCCGATCTTCGCCGTCAACTCTTGTGGTGCAGCTGGCAGTAGCCATTTCGCTCACCCAGTAGCTCCGCAGGGCACACAACCGTTCGGCTGTGACGGCCCTTACGGCATGGTTCGTCCGCATTAAATTTTTCCGGGACATATAGAAGCCATCCTGGCCACTCATTTGCACGAAACGACAACGGGGTCGTAGTAACGCTTCAGACGATCTGCGTGAACACTCTCTCGACCACGCCCATAGTAGCCCAAGGAAGTAGTCAGAGGTCCGATTACATAATACATGGGCAAAGTGCGTTCAATAGCAGAACGGGGGCCGTGGTACTTGATTGCAGCTTGATTCACAATCGCGGCAGAGTTGTTGGAAGCCACAGCCAATTGAGATTGGTCCGACCAAATACCGGGCGACGTTTTTATGCATCATATAGGAACTAGGGGGCCCTTTTTTGTGTGACGTGAATGAATGAGATATTGCCCGACACAAGCCATTGTGCGTAGGATTCAGACGTCGAGCAACGTGAGAATCCTACGTGCATTCCGAAGCGTCGGGGCTGTAAGCGATGATCACATCATCTCGACACAATGGTACGCATCCCTACACGATAAAAGAAAGAGTGTAGACTGTGGTGGCCGGCATAGTGGTATTTTATGCGTTGTGTCAAGATGGGGGGGCCATATCCCAATCTGAATCTTCGGATGAAGCATTCAACGTCGCCATATCCCCTTAAGTGTGGTTAAAAAGTTCGGGTAAGTCATTCGGCATGGTATGACATGCAGTATTAATTCGATTAACAATTCGGCGTTACTTGCTTCGTGCTTCGTGCCATATGATTACATGATTAGGCGGTTAAGGGGAAACTTTGCTACGGCGTCAGCTGTAACGTCCTGTAGAACAGCGGTTTCGGCTGATGAAATGTATGGCCCGAGCTACACACCACACGAATGTCGCAGTCCTGGAGGTGGAGAGACCAGCGTGACATACAGCCAGAGGTGTCTTTCAAGGACGACAACCTGCAAAGCGCATAGCGATCTGTCACGACCCCATACCCAAAATGTCGACTATACAGGTAAGTACAGAACATTGTAAGGGCCCACATCATTGACCAGCATTCCCGCTCAGTGATAGAGTAATTGGACTCCGCGGTTGTGAGCATTGCGGGTTGCGTATGCCACCAAGTGATCGTTAAATCCAGGCTTTTGTTTAGCATTCAGGATGACTACACTGATAAAATGAGCACTAAAGGCGGAACCCAGGACGATTACTATGCCATCCGTATGAATTTTAGTTGGGGCCAACGTATGGCAATGCTGAAGGATAGGCGGAGCGTAAGCATGGGGCGTAGCATCGTAAATGCTTGTCCCAACCTACTGATTTTGCTTAAAGACCCGTTTTTTTGCCGAGAAGCTGCGTCAATGAAGCGATGACACAACCGATGTTGCTAAAAAAACGGTGGGAATAGTAACCTAGTCGGATAAAGCTACGAAACTCTTTGGTCAAGGTCGGCTTTCAAAATCCCGCTACCGCATCATGCATGCCCGGGTCAGGGACACCGCCATTTTTGAACACTGCGCGGCCATGGATTGTCAGCTGTGAAGCAGCAAAATGGAATGTTCAGATTCAGTTGAAGACCTGCGCACTTCGGACAGGTCAAAAGTTTCTCAAGCTGATGGAGATGTGTCAGAAAATGGGGTCAATGACATCAAAAAATCGGTGTCATCCAGGTTATATGATCACATCTTCCATTTGAGACCACGAAGAGTGCTCTCCATCATACGTTCAAACGTGGCCGCAGCGTTACGCATGCCGAACGGCATGACGATAAAATTATACAGACCATCCGGAGTAACAGATGCCATTTGCGCGATTCGCTTCTTCTATCGGGGCCACCAGCATCCCCAACGTAGGACTTGGAACTAAAGATACTCTGAACCTTGTAATGCAATCCAGTGCATCATAGATTCGTAGGAAGAGGTAGGCGTCTTCTCGAGTTATTTCGTTCATGCGACAATAGCACACACACAAATGGATAGAAAGGTCTTTGTTTCGAACAATACAACCGCGGATGTCAAACTGTACTAAGAGTGCCGAACGTCCCTCTAAAAGCTGGCGTCGATAGCACGAGCGAACGTTTCAGAGGATGGCGGAGATGGTGTAGGAAGAGTTGGGTAGAGACCGTTCACTTCGACAGGGCACGCTGGATGATCTCGTCCACTTGCTCAATATATTAAGCGCCTCTAAGAAAGAGCGCCGCGGTATGGCGGTTGACGTAAACGCGCATGACAGCCAGTGTCGATAGGGCGGCTGAATCTGAAGTGCGACCAAGCGTCGTCCGCTCACAGTCGAAAAACAAATTCAATATGTCGAACAGTCGAAACAGCTGGTCTCGTTGGTTCGGCGTCAGGCGGTGTCTGTAGCACGACCGAAATCTACAAAGGACGGCGTAGATGTGGTCGCAGGAGGTGGGCAGGGTGCTTTCATTTCAATGGGCTGACAAGGGTATATAATAAGTCTACGGAATCGGTGGACTGTAATGATTCGATGGGCCCAAGGTGTTTGGCACAGAGAAAACAGCAAGGGCTTGCCAAAGCAATAGAAATAAACATTACAGTTCTACACTGGCGGGTACTGAGGACGGCGAAGGGGAGCAAAAAGACTCGCCGTTGGCAAAGAATATCGAAGGGTTGAAAATTACGTTGGCTTTAGAAAGGAAACGGTAGGATCACCGCACGAGGATGGCGGAGTATGACGGAACAGCTGTGTCTTCCGTGACAAAATGTTTTTAGAACATGGGGTACGCAAAGTTTCAGGTGGCGCATTTCATAGCAACGAGAAGTCAACCTCGGCACAGCCGCAGTCAATGATAACATTGTACGTGAACGGAAATGCCCCTTTTCTATGGCCTCATGAGAGCACGAAGTTTAGGCGATGAGCTCGATATTGCAGTGAACGCATTGAGTGAGCACCCAGGTCATTCACGCATCTACGGGGTCAATAGAATGCGTTGAAGGAGATCATAACGACAGGCCAGAATGCCGTGTTATAACCGTCTTCATGCGGTACCAATGCTGTAGACTTATGACTGAAATTGCGGCCACACTACTGACCTGTACATGAGGGGCGACGGCGTCTATGATCGGTTTGATGATGTAATGAGTGAAAAATTAGTCCTTGAGCAGTAAGACGACGACTCAGCTTTTGCCTGATGAACGCCACAATCAAGTTTTCCAGTTCGTTAGGTGAGGTACGTTCTGTGAAGTGCTGAAAACGAGCGGTGTCTTAGATTTTGAGGGTCACGGCTGGTGCCATCAAGAATAGGCACGGTTAGACGTCACAGGAAAACTAGTAGAGTCGTTTTGAGTCGTTTGCGGGAAAATATGCGGCGAGTTTTAGGAATACCGCTGTGAAGCCGTCACAGCCCTACGGTGGTAGCAACGAGCTACATGTTCGGAAATTCCGCAGAAACGGCAGGTGCGGCGGGTCATGTGCGTGCGCGAAGGGTTGTTGTGACGTAAAGGTTCAGGCCGTATCAGCGGCTTTCGCTCCGCTGGTGGCAGAGCCGGCAAGATCCTCAAGTGCTGAGGTCTTCCGTGGCCCTCAGCGTGGTTTGTTTGCACGACGAGGACGATGGGCGGACTCGGGATAGCTAACACGACGGGTATTGCGACGTTTTCTGCTTGCGACCGACGTTCGGCAACGGAAAGAGTCGGCCCCGTGTACGCACAAGTGAAAGGAACAGCTGCAGGCAGGAGGCTGTGGGCACCGCTGAAAGAAACTCGCTAAGGGAGAATTTTGGTGAGAGTATGGGAGTACATCGCCCACTTGCTGATGTGTAGCACATCTTAGAGAAGGGGCAAGGCTGGCCTCATGCATTTGTGTGTAACGCACCGAGAAAACGCGGGGAGCAAATACTCACGGGTGAGCTTGTGAATCAGCGTCCACAATCTGGAGTCGTAATAACTGTGCGACAGGATGAGAGCAGCAGAAACTGTATACGGATAACTATACAGCAGCATTTGGAAGGCTTCGAAGGAAATGCCTTTCAGCATGTGCTTGACTATTCCTCTTCCCTCATTGTGATGCCCACCTTCTTTCACAAATCCACATCCTCAGTATGGGTAAGTGCTGAAGTTCTCAACTGGCTTGTGTGCCCGTTCGCGAAAACGCTCCTCCGCTGGAAGTTTTCGCACTTGAGGGCGACCGAAAACGTTCAAAAATCTTCCCTTGATTACCAAGCACATCTGCGTGTCCTTTACATGTTGTCGGTTCCGAGGTTCTGCGACACCGGTGTTGGACATCATCACGTTCTTGAGGTTCATCATTTTATCCCAGTTGTTGTAGGTCATTAATTGTTCGTATACGGCAATCCAGTCTTCAGATCTTGGTCATCTGGTTCCCCAAAGGAAGCTGGATTGCGCTGACAAACTGAGCCTGGGCAAATGATGGGCGCATAATTCGGGGCCGGCGCGCGCTCGATCTCACCAGGAGGTCGGATAACTCTGGTGAGCGTCATGTGGTGGAGTTTACCGTAGGGACGTCCCGACCGCAGCAACCTAGAGAAATTTAATGGTATGTGGTGGCCCGAATAAAAATAGTGAAGGAGAGCCAAGAATCGCCATTCGACATTGAGCAGGCCCGCAGTGAAATGTACGTGTAACCGCCGATGCGGCTGACCGGCGCTCGTCGTCATCATCAGTGCTTCTGCCTATGACGCAGGCTGTGCATGGCACGTAGAAGTTCGGCTGAGACTGCACAAAGCGCGGCGTTCATCCTCTTTGCACTATACATAAAAAACATTATAGTTCAGTTGGCGCAAAAAGTAGCCAATACAAGGAACGTGAACCACAAATCAACTTCCAACCGGTATTAGAGAGATTTTGGATGCACCTTTTCTCTCATGTTGCGAACAATTCTGCGTTTACGTATTTCTATGTCAGATCGATTACATGAGTCTATTGCCGCTACACTATCCCATTGCCTTTTTGTTCAGTTCATGGGACGTCGTAGGATATGGACGTGGCTGGCTGATCAACCCGAAGATCATAAAACCTGCAAGTCTGATAAATATATTGAAGGAAGTTTTAGTAATTTTTCATTCGCAAGAACATGGGTCGTGGACGGAAAAGAGTGAGTATATTAGTTCCTTTCGCTTCGCCGGGAATACAAACTTTTGTCGGTAACGTCTTTGTTTACGTAGGCAGCGAAAAGATATGGTGGGAAAAATACCAGAACCAAAAGATGAAGGAGAAGTAATGCTTGTTACTAACCCAGGTAAGCAAGTAATATCACAATAATGCATGACTATGATAATGCATAATGTAAGTGATGCAGGACTATGGTAATATATATGCGCTCTACCTAAAGGGAGGGGTGAGCGTATTAACGTAATAAAAATACAAAGAAATTAAGCATTCACAAATTTCCAATAGATTAGGAGAGTGATGTCCTTACCTGATCTAGAATGTTTATGTTTATAAATATAGACTACACGTACAGTTGTAGGCTCTGCTGGTTGGACATCTATCCCTCCTGTATGGCGCATCAAATATTAGGTATTTTTATACGCCCAGAAAAAGAAGCAAAAAAGGTGTGTACGTGAGTTTAAAAAAGTAGAAAAGAGCTTTGTACCGTCCTAAATCCAAATGATCCAATCGCATGGTAGGTAGAGAGAGGTATTTTATTGAAATGAAAAAAAACACAGAAGGGTCGGCCTGATGATAGGATATCTGGTGAGATATTCTGTGTTTGGAAAAGGAAAGGGAAGGAAAGACGTTGATAGAGGACGACAGATATGAAGATAGGGGAAAAACGAATAATTGATTATGTACAGGACATGCCTAAAGTTATACTGTGCATGTGCTAAAGTTAAGCCGGACGGGCCTCAACCACAATATTGGTGAGAGGCCGCTGCTGCAAAGAAATGTCAGCACAGGTATAAATGCCTTGTTGGAACGCCGTGCATCTGGCCAAGCGTTCAACAGTAGTTGCCCTGACATCGCACGAAAGTCAAATGGGCCAATTATCTGGCAAATTGTTCTCGAGGATTCGCGTAGCGTGTACAGTGGCAGAGAACAAGCGAAACAGTCTCTGGTACACAGGATGTTTCACCATCGGGTTCCCTCATAACGCCGATGAGGTGCTTGTAGCGACGGGTAAAGGCTACGCCATGCCGTAGTCGGTGAAACAGCGTGGTGTGGTTTCGCTGAATATCATGAGGTGAGTGAATGTTTAGGTCGGGGTCAAGACTATGACAATCGTCATAGACTTCTATGACGATTTTCAGGATAGGACCAGTGCCCCACCGAGCCGAGACGGAGAATGTTAAGCAGAAGGGTAACATCTTTGTGAAGGGCAGACGTGCAACATCTGCCTTAGCAGGAACCTTCTTTGCCTCCTCGTCAGGCCAATCGTTACCAGCTAGCCCGCCATGGCATGGTACTAACTGAATGGTGAGAATATATCCTTGTTGCAGTGCCAAGGAGCATAATTCGAGTACTTCCGCATCAAGGGCATAACAAGGTCGTTGCCTTATCACTCCGTTGAGAACGTGGAGTGCTGGGTTTGAGTCACAAAATAGGGTCCGAGCTTGAGGTGATTCACGGGAGACTAAACGAATCCCCTCTCGTGTTTCAACGCACTCAGTAGAAGTAGCAGTTGTTGTGGTCTAGTGTGAATGTTAGGGTAACGCATAGACTCAGAATTACCACAGCCGTGGTAGACCTGGCTCCACAAATGGGTATTGGCGTGTCAGTGGGGTCCTCATGAACTTCCCGGTGATAAGTAATGTTGCACAGAAAAGGTAATGCGGCAGTTCGTACTATTTTGGGGTTTTATTAACTGCAATTCAAACGCAATCACCCAGAATACGTATCAAACGGCATGCGACACATTAGTCGAACGAAAGACAAATTTAGTTACATAGCGCGGATGATAAAAACAAGAAGAAAAACAGCGCTCCAATGACACTCAAAGGTTATTCTTTACTGCATTCAGGACCGTACTGAAATTACTGTAACGTGGTGGCAGATGACACGAATCATGGGGTAATGAAGCGATTTATTTACATTCGGCGATGAACTATTTACATGCAGCCATAACAGCCCGGGCTGGCTTGGGCCCTCGCCGACCTTCTTCCCTGTCGTCATTTTGTTCTAGGCAATGGCGGTTCGGGGATTGCCCTATCCCGTGACAATACGAAACTGAACATTTTTTTTCTGCAAACACGACAGGCGAGAATGGGCAGTGTGGCTGAAAGCACCGTACGTGTTTGTATAGCGTTATAATTTGTACCACAGTAACCAATCACAATTTAGAACTAGAGTGAACGGTATGATGCCAGTCTCAACTTCTTCCGGAATATCCACTTTGGTTAACGGTAGCTTCCAATCGCTTTGGAGGTCAGCTTCTTACTATCAATAATTTCCTTCACAATAATGACTATTTCAGCTTTGTGTTGCCACTGACTAAACCGGTGTTTTGCATTACCTCTTTTTGGGCGTTGTTTTTATCGGGTTAGGTGAGGCGCGACAACTTTTCACTCTTGAAGGTCGTTTTTCTCGTATGTACGTTGACTGTAGTTAGGAATTCGGTTCTGCAGAAACATAGTGAAGCAATGGTATTGCATTATATTCGCTATAAAGGAAGAGTGTTGTGGAAACATTATCAGTTGTGTAATTTACGGTCAAGAAACTCAGGTTGTAAAGTTATAGACGTTGATATACAGGAAGTACCTGTTGTCAGTAAGTTGGGCCGCAAAGGTAAAACCGGTAACCTATGGGAACGGCCGGTCGTGCTGACACCTTAATTCCGAGCAGTTAAAAAGATTGAATAGTAGAGAACAGTCTCATAATTAAAAGTAGCCAAGTTTAAATATACTTGAACACCAACAATTGAACATTGAGCTTTAACATTGAACTTGAACATGAACTGAACATGAAAATTGCAGGTAAAAAATACAGCCAAATGTACGTGGTTATAGTGCTCAGCATTGGATCATCGACTTTAGGCTTGTACGAAGGAGGAATTTTACTCACTATATTTTGTATTGAGATAGAAGTGCCCGAGCATCAACATATTATAAGCGTACCCTAGAAGACTAAAATAAGCCAAAAGAGCAGCTGTCCACAGCTATATAAAACCGTAAATTTGGACGAATCATGCCCGCAAAATTCCCAAAGCATCCCAAAAGCAGAACGCTGCATGGTATTTATGAACAATATTGTTCTTGTCAATTTTTGGGGCTTATTAATTATTTTACGATCTCTTGCATTGTGTGGACTGGGCAAGCCTACCAAAATTATACGGAATATTATTTTGTTGCCTCCTTTGTTAGAGCTATTATGCAATGACCTGTTGTGCCGTGTTTAGAGGATCACTCCGTTACGAAACAGCAAAGTACACAACCGCTAGATGAGTAAGAGCACATAACAACCCTGTAGTTAAAAATTGTTCTTCACCACGTGTAACCCGTTCGAATTACATGCATTTTCTCTTCTTGTACACAAACATTTGACGTGCTCTTCAAGAAACCGTCCCCCTTTCTTCACATTTTTTCTTCAGCTGCATCAATTGTAATATTGAGTGAAACTTCGCCAATGATCCTGTCAGTATTAGAAGTATTTTTTTTCGTGCAGGAGAATCTAGCCTCTTTCGTTTTGAAGAGTGCCAGCGAAGGGGCGGTTTCGCACTGATTTCCGTCAGAGGCAATGTAGTTTCACCCCCTTGCAGCAGTGTTTCGTTGCGTGCTTCTTTTGTTGAAGTGACTTGGTAGTCATGTTATCAGTGGCTTTTTTACAGCCGTCCTGATTTATGCTACCTGTTTGCTAACACATTTTCCAATGTTCCGGCGATATTTGTTCCTGGATTTCTAATTCCGCAGATAATTGTTGGTAATTTCAATATTCTTGGTATGAAGTGGAGTGATCTAACGTTTCACAAAGTGTTTCGGAAAAGCACACGTTTTTGCGGACGTGTCCAGACTTTTCTCTAATGCAACTAAAAAGTTTTTCTACACGCTGATTGGCAACATTTTTTCATGTCCTTGACATAATTTTAACAAGCGAACCCGATGTTTGCTCAAACATAAAAAGTTTGATAGTCTTTTCAACCATGTTATTGTTACTTTAAACCCGATTCGTTCAGTAGTAGGAAGAATTTCGAATAACAAAACGGTCAGGTTATCTAACCAACGCCATTTTGATGTAATGAACTTAAAGTATCTGATGTGTACTAGTCATTCGCAGCTGCACACATTCACCGCGCTATTGAAAAAGCTGGTAGCTGTTCAAAAGTAAACTTACCGGTTTAATTGACAAACATATAATCGTGAGAACAAGCACAGTTCTTTGCTCTAAGCAACAGCTCCGAAGTTCAAACTATAAAGAAAGGTTTTTATAAGCAGGCCGGCAAAAATGGTAATTTACACATTTGACTAAAGGCACATATGCGGCAGAGAATGTGAAGTACCACTAAAACGTGCCCGCCGTTGTTTTTTAGCTATGACTCATGATCGATACATGCAGTGAACCCACGCAGGTTCTGGAACGTGGTTAACGTTAAAAGTAATCTAGGCATAGTCCTACACGATAAAAATGGTGTTTCAGTCCCTGAATCTCAATGCGCGGAGCATAAAAATTAGGCTTTCTTAGGTGATTTTACAGAAGGTGTTTATCCGTTTCCAATTTTAACACTTCCTAAACTACAGCCATGCCGGAGGTTACTAACACTAAAGCGGGTATTTTGTGCCTTAGTAGACAATGAAAATTTCTACGACCGAGGAAAAATTGTCTTTAATAATGAAATATTTATATCTATATCACTGAGCAACAGTCTGTCCTTAAGCCCTCTGTTTTCACAGTCGTTGGCGTCTGGAAGGGAACATTAGGACTTGCTAATAGCTACGGTTCGCCCCTCCTAAAATCCAGTTACCGGTCTTCCCCGCTGAACTACGGGCCCATTTTCCTATTACATTTGTAAACCCATCGAACATGTCATACAGAATACAGTTATCCCTATTTTGAAAAAAAACATTTAATCAGTTTTAAATGTCAGCATTGGTTTCGTAGGAGTTATTTCCGCGACACCCAACTTACCGGTTTTCTTCATGATCTTCACCAATCAATGGTTCTGGTTAACAAGTCGATGCTGCTTTTTTGGACATGGTAAAGACTTTGACCGTTTTATTCCCCGCAGAATATTACTAAAACTAATAAAATTTATTCCTCACATCGATACGCTTTGATGACTGAAAGCTTTTGTTTCAACCAGGTCACCATTCACTCTCTCTATGAATGTAAATTCTTCCTCTGTACAGGGAACCTCGCGCGTCCTGCACGGATGCATCCTTGATTTTCTACTGTTCCTCGTATTGTGAATGAGCTGCCCAACTCTCCATCTTCCCAAGTTAGATTGTTTGCCGAGTAGTGCGTAATATACCGTGTCTTCCTGTTACCAACCATTGAAACTTGCAGTCTCCACTGACAAAAATAAATCTGTCGTGTTCAACCTGACTTATGTCGCTAAACGTTTCTAAAAGTAATGTTATGTCATTTACTAACGCTACCAACCGTATTTCGACTTATCACTCCTTCATTAGTGAGCCACTTCAGTACAAATTTCCTCACAAATATCTTGGCGTTAACTTTCAGGAGCATCTAAGAGGGCAGCATCACTTCGCATTTACTCTTGCAAACGCTAACGTGGCTCTTGGTTTGCTAAAACTAATTAACACAGGATCGATCACAGTTCAAAAGGACAGCTTTTACTATTTTATTCGCCCTACACTAGAGTATGCCTTAAATCTTCGGGACACTAATCAAGGCTTCATAACACTAAATATTGAATAGCTTTAAAACTGTGCTGATCGTTTTGTTACTCCTTTTCCACCATCACTAACTTAGAAAATCCTGCTCACCTAGGCGATTTGGCCATTCGTCGAAAATATGTGGGTGTATCACTTTTACACAAGCTTTACAACATCCCTCGCTGCATGAAATGTTTTTTGAATTGTACTCTACTGTATTTCCAAGAAGGGATCACGTTAACAACGTTAAACCTCACAATGTGGTTCACTTTCTTTCGCACAATGATGCGTCTCCCGCAATACGTTAGAGTGGAATGGCTTTCCAGCACCTGTTGCATCCAAATCATCCAAAAAATCCTTCCAGTTTTTGCGCAGTACCGTCACTAACTAAAAAAGCATTTTTCTTCAAGTTTTTATGTATTTTATTAGGTGCTATAGTGATGGCCTCCATTCACTCTTTTGGACCTATTTTTTGAAGGCTTTTTCTGCCTATACTGGCACCTCATATGTTTCCCACTGTTTTTTGCACTATGTGATATACCAGTGATTATTAACATAGGAAGATTTTGAATGAACTTCTGAGATTCTTGCGTTCTATGTTCACAATTCATCTTATTGCCTACCAATTGTACAAATCCGTATGAATGCAGGCGCTGTTTATGCTTTTCCTTTTGTTGCAGCTAATTACGGGTTACACCAAGTATGTTTGAATGCTTGTCAATATTTTCGCCTTATGTTGTTTTGCCTCCCACCTCCATGCAATACACTGTTCCAGAGGAAACTTAGGGGTACTTTGAATAATTATTTGTGTGAAGAAATGGAAATGAAGCCTGAATGCAGGGTGGCATTTGCAGTGTTTTTTTAATATTGTACATGATTGTATGATTTTGGTAGAGGTCACACAAAGTACGCGCGAAAACAATGTTTCGAACAAAAATGCAGAAAGCACTGGCGGCCGTCGTTCATGCCTCGTGGGGAAATCCTACAAAAATAACGCAATGAAATTGACCTAGTAGACGTCGCCCGAGAAAATAGAAATCGTGACATTAAATTGACGGGAGTGAGCCTTTACCACATGTATTCTTTGGTAGCGAGAGGGGAGCAGAAAGCGTGACAAGTTGGCACGAGAGAGAACAGTGCTATCTAAGGGACGGCACAAGACTGTCGCCTTTCCATATTTGTAAAGAAGTAAGCAGATACAGGGCCAATTCTGGCTAGGAAGAATGCCCAGTAGCGAACCAGAAACAAAAGTGTTTTTTTCGTGCGGAGCTCGGGATAATGATTATAAGTATTGCTATTGGTTTCCCCTTTGAAGCGGGGAGATTACATGTATTCTTACCAAAACGAACTTATATATTTATGTTTTATACACTTGGTTTATTACTAGCGCTGGTTAGGGCAGGCAGAAGAAGATGATAAGGAACAAAATGATTTTTTATGGTACAGTTCGTAACCGTCCTAGGCAATATTCCCGTCGCTGCTTTTCGTCAACCAGCATTCTAATCTGGACAGCCTCCAATTTAGCTTCCTCCGTGCTTCCCTTAAATCGAAGGGTATCTGGAAGCCGAATATTTCCCTCATAGAGATTTGTATGGATACACCCACATTCTAATAATATGTGCCCGATAGTTTCTGTTTCTTTTTCGCAGACCACGCATACCAAATCCTATTGTGAATAAATTCCCATAGATCTCTTTGTTTCCAAGCAGCCTGCTGTAGCCTCAAGAAGTAAAGCACCGCCCGGGAAATTATCGCAGACATTTTCCTTTCGAATGTTCACTTTCTCAGCCCTGTACATCTCTAACAACGTTTTAGCTTCCATTTTTTCTCTGCATTTATATTTCAATCTGCCTTGCCACTTTTTTGGTTGCTTTGGCTATTTTAGATTTTCAACTGTTCTTCCGGTATTTCATCGTTAGCCTTCTAGTCTTCCTTAACCACTGCGTGTCCCCGCTTTTCAAGTATAGGTGCCTAAAAACTTTAGCTGCCCGCCTTCGTTGATACATTGCTCTGAACCTCATCTCAAAACATATTTTACTCTGTGCTTCTTGAACTTCAACCGACGCCCAGCCCATATCTCCCTGTACTGCTTCTTACTTGTTTTTCCATGCGCTCCTAAGGCCAAATGGCCTACAGTTCTCTGGTTCATTTCAAGGCCTGATAGAACGTCTGATTTTAGGCAGGGTACAGTCTTCGCAAATGTGAGGCCCGGAACCATTCCTCATTTCCACATTCCTCTCACTACTTTATATTCGTTATACCCCCGGAGATGACTATCCTTCATTAGGGCAGCATTTCGCTTTCCCTTGCCCTTAAGTTGCTCCTTGTGAGTTCTGAAGTTGTTATCTCCTTCGTTTACCCACACGCCCAAATATTTATATTTGTTCACTCTAGATAATTCGCCTTGCTGGATAGACAGTGCGCGTGTGGTAGCGTCATTGAAAACTATTATCCCAGATTTTTCTTCGCTAATATTTAACCCGAGGTCGGTGGCATCCTGTCCACTAATATCTATTAGCCATTGCATATCGGTCTGGTTGTCGTTTTGGTATAACATTCCCGGAATAGGCTGCTGTACCACTTTACCTTCCGACATATAGGTTAGGTTGAAACCCTTTTTACTTTCTTCCAGTTTCTTTTCTAACTCTGACATATACAGCATATACAGTATTGGGCTAATTATCGCCAAATATCTTGAAGGGATAATTCGAACAACTTATGAGGCTAAAAACTAAGGCTTGTTGATGTCCTTGTTGAGGTAAATAACAAAAAGCAGGCCTCACATCTTCCAGCTTAGACTCGAATGTTTGGCCAGGACATTGGGGTCACATTCCACCGAAGCCCAACCAGCTCCCACGCTGTGATTTCTGAGCCAGATCTTCAAATAAAACAGATGCAAGGGCATCCCTGTTTCAGTCCCCATTGGGAGTTGACCTGGTAGGCGCATTTCGGTCCTTCCCATGTAAGGTGAACAATAGAATCCTAACAGATTGCTATTAGAAACTGTATTAACTTTTCATCTAATTCCTGGAGTTTCAGCATTCTCCACAGCAGTTCTCAGTATTCGTTGTCGTATGCCCCTTTAATGTCCAAGAACATAATCTATAGTGGTTTATTCTGCGCTTGAGTAATTTCAATGCATTGCTTTATCTGGAGCAAATTTTTGTCCAATCGCCTGTCTTGTCTAAATGAATTGTGCAGTTCCCCAAGTATTTTATTTTCTTCCATCCATGGTTGGATTTCTTATTTTAGCGCCTGAATTACGGCTCTATACACCAGTGACGTTAGTGTGAGTGGTCTCTATGAATCAATACTGGTTTGTTGCCTCTGCCTTTGTATATTATGTTCACCATACCTCATAGCCAGTCCCATGGTATTTGTTTTGGTTTGTATCACCTTACC
>JABSTR010002545.1:0-38458 GCA_013339765.2 Haemaphysalis longicornis
GGCCGTAGCATATAAAACGATGGTAAGGTAGTATTTTGATACCCTGTAAATGGAATTTTCTTCAAAAACGTTTGGCGTCTATCCCCGTTCATTTATCTATATTGCCTTTAAACCTTGCCATAGCCTTACGGAGCGGGTTATAGTTCCCCAGTTTTTTTGTTTTTTTTTTAGGGGGGAGGACGTGTGGTCACGGAATTTTCATTACATTTAAGAAGACTTCGTCACTTGTCTCATGTGTATTTCTGAGATACATAGAAACCATAACAAAGATAATCTTCTTCACGTGCTTTGTTATTTTGTTCGTTCTTAGTGGCACGCCGTGATTCTCCGGTAAATCCTATTCTTCAGCGCAAGACTTCCTGCATCACCACTGCCGCAAAGGCAGTTCCAAGGTCCGTGATTATAACTCCGTGGTCCCCGTGTAGTGGTACCTGTTTTTGAAAAATCTCGTGACATCTTGGGGAGTTCCCTTTCGGAACAGCGGCGGTCGCTCCGTAGCGTATCATGTCGTCTGTGGCTACGTAATTCCAATTGTTCTCAGCGTGTAACGCACAAAACGACCCTAGAAGATCCCGACCGGCACCAACGGCACGAATGCACAGCAGGGGATTGCAGAAGCCAAAGGTTATTATTGAGCCGCGCCTACGCCTCTTGCAACCACAGTCACTCTGGAGGCATTCAGGGATGTCAGATGCCTCGCGTGGTTAGTAGTATGTAACCTTGATATTTTTTATCTACAATCTCTACCCTGGTGTCTTCAAGACCACACACTTGATGACAAATCAGGAAGTGCATTTGGTGGCATCTGCAATGCATTTTTTTCCAGATGTAGACAGCGCGGATGGTACGAGTGAGACCAGCACGACTAAACAAGTGTTAAGAGGGAATGTCAATTGCTTGCCGCCGCACTGCTTGTGATCGGCGTGCGGTTTACGACCTTGGCACAGGACACACGCAGGCACATTACAGCTGAATTCAGCGGTACACTCCTGGCCAAAGAAATGATGCGGAACACGCTCAACGGTGCAAGTCCCAACGTGATAGCTTGAAATGTTGGCATCACGGAGTCGATAAAGAACATTCGGACGGAGGTGAACCGGAGCGACGAGCAAGTTGTCAAGCTTAGCGGGGCGAATGTTGCGTAAATGCAAGAATCAACCTTTATCACGAAGAACGAGAGGCGTAATCGGCGGAAGCAAAGTTTATTTTTTTTATCACTGAGCGAAGACAGGGTTCCCGCAGCTGTTGTTTATCAATAATCAGGATTTCGGAGGCCGCTAGAATAGGAGAGTTAGTGTCCACCTCATATTGTTCAGGACATATTACCGGGCTCCGAACAAATATTCGACTTCCGTGTGTGGCCATCCGCAGTAATGAATAGGCGCAAATGAGTAGTCCCGAAGATACAACACCCAGCGGCCAAACCAACCGGTCGAATCCTTCGCCGAAAAGAGCCACCACAGTGCGTGATGATCAGACACGACTGCGAAGCGGCAACCATTTACATAGTCGCAGAATTTGTCTACGGCCCACAGGACCGCAAGGTGTTTGTGCTCCCTTAAAAAATAACGTTGCTTTGATAAAAACAGGTGGCTGGCGTACCTCATCTCTCGATCAGAAACTGGTTGGCATAGGGTCCATACATTGCAAATGCTGCAGTTTTAAGCGTTGGTGCAAGTTTCAGTGGGACCTGAAGCATTCAAGTAAGGCAAATTGGCGTAGAGGTCTAGACTTCAATTAATGCGGAGAATGCGTCCTCCTTGTCGCGTCCCCCGGTAAATGTTGCGTTCTTCTAATGGAGGTAACTAAGAGGTCTTGCGGTGGTCGCAAATGTTTCAGAGGCCGTGGGGAAAAGCGAAAGCCATAGATATCATGCGACCCCGTATGAATGTCGGCCAAATAAACCAAGTGTCTGAAAACAGTTAGCTGGTAGCAACAAAGTGGCTTTTTCGGCGTGCAGGTTGTGACGCCAGTAGGGCTTGTTGGGTATCAAGTTAGTCTCGATGAGGGAAATCATGTGGAATAATAAAGAAATGCATCCTCCCTATCCTCACGAGGTATTCAGGCTAGTCAATGATTGGGCTAAAATTCAAAGCAGTGCGGATAGGGCGTGCAGGGTATCAAAATATTTGTGTCGGTGAAGGAAGGTGGATCGGATGCAGCCATCGGAAATCATGGCACTGAATAATGACCAGTTAAGTAAAAAATTCTATTCAGTGCCTGATAGATATAATAGTAATTGTTGGCAAGCCATCTTGAAAGCGTGGTTGGTTGACACATCGCACCACTCAACATCCCTCAACACGCCATCGTTTCCATGAAGCAGCTTAGGAACTATTGGGCTGACATGCCTCCTACGTATACACTAAGAAGTTAGTGGGTTGGCGCAGTCAGCGAATATCTTCGATCGGGCGCGCAATATGCTGCTGTCGGTGCGCGAAAGTGTTGACATTTATTACGCGATCCCATACCTCATACTGACTTGGTTGTTAAACAAGGCCATGAAATACTCCTTTAACTGTGCAGGTCGTAGGCGTACATTCTCATAAAAGCCTCATTACAGTATTTCCTGCTGCCAAACAGAGGCAACTTATTTGATACACCAGGATTTCACGGCCGTTTGCATGCTGAGAGGACCTTTAGTGTTTCAGCGGCGGGTAGGAACCACGAACAGCTATTTTCTGACACGACTGGGCGTTCTCCGACACCGCGACGCTTTAATTTCGCTTTCGGCTCACTTTTTTTGCATACCCGAGCTGCAGCATAGGTGTCAGGATGATTTTTGTCGCCTTCCCGTAGATGAGATAAAGAGCACATACCTCCAGAAAACAAAAACGTGCAATAGGGATTGAACATGAGGGTGAATAAATAGTTCTTCCGGAAGCAGCGGACGACCGTACGTATTCTAGCAAATTTTCTTGGTTCGAAGTCTTTCCGATTCAGCATGGCGACCAATTGCGGCGGCACTCAAGGGGAGCAGGAAAGTTGTGCAGCGAATAGATTCCGCCCAACCAGACCAGCCTTTTGTCGTGATTTACTTTACGCGTTTGTTGAAACGAGCCCTTTGCCCTTACGCTGATTGTTGGCACAGCCAACAAAGACATCATCACACCCGGACGAGTACATTGCCATGTA
This sequence comes from Haemaphysalis longicornis, assembly GCA_013339765.2. Lineage (NCBI taxonomy): Eukaryota > Metazoa > Arthropoda > Arachnida > Ixodida > Ixodidae > Haemaphysalis > Haemaphysalis longicornis. The sequence goes on from JABSTR010002545.1 coordinate 3,136, forward strand.
AAGGCAATGACGGCAACCTGCCCCTAATTAAGATAAATAAACATCAGTTGGGAGTGAAAAGTAGGACGTCTGATTGCACGGCTAAATGTAGCCTCAAAGGCAACACCCGTCAGTACAAAGCGCTTGTGGTGGGGCCCGCCACCTTATCAGAGTGGTGACTAATTTATGGGCAAATCTGACAGCTCTCGGACGCTTTGAACGTTCTCTTTAAAGCCCTGTTGATCTTCGCTGCAGACGTACCGAATGACGGACACTTACCGATTTTCTATGCCGCCTGGATGTCTGATATCCACGCGCAGCACGGAACAACAGCGTGGGACTGCGACGTCGTCTGCTCGCCCGCAGTCCCCAAGAAATGCCCGACAGGTGGTTCCTCGATCGTTAGAAAATGGCCGACCCGGCAAAATTCTACTCTATACAAGTTATAGAATTGGGGTACAGTGAGCAATGGTTGGCTGCGGATGTTGACCCATCCCGACATTAAAAAAGTTTCCCCGATTTCCATTTCTATCTTTGCCCCCATAGTGTGCTGTTCACCAGCGTCGTTTTGGTGGCTACGCGGGCTTTTTTCCAGACATTGCGAGCCGCAGGGTGTCGACCAAGCCACGTTTTAAAGATGGCCTGGTCAAATGCCGCAAGCACGATTGATCCCTCTGAAGCACCAAATGAGGGTTTTTGATTTGTAAGGGCCTTGGAAACTTGGAGAAGTAGGGCGTTTATTCTACGACACAGCCATCTCTGAACACCGGTCCAGGAACCAAGGTTAATGGTGTTCAGTCCACAAAAAGACGAAGTGTTCCTGGAAGTGTTTGATGATGGGGATAATGTGGAAGTGAAATAAATGAATTTTCGCGCTTCAGAGCTTCGTGCTTACAATATTGCTGCCCTTCAAAACTGAACATGCCATTAGTAAGTAGAGTGTGTTTACTTTAGCTACATGCGAATCCCGACATGGAAACCAATCATTGTACATCCCCGATGAGCGTACGACAAAAAATCCGAATTTTTACTCTATGAGGTGAGTGCACATAATGATCCTATTATGCGGTCATAGCCTGTTTCTCCCTCCAATCCTTCCCTTTGACATGGGAATTTCTTTTCTGCTATCGTTCAAGAATCTGCGATGAATTTGCGCAGTTTACTCCTAAGTGATAGTGGTCAGCGGGATGCCCTTTTTCTCTGGCCCCACATGACTTTATTTATCGAATCCTTCAATTTAATACCCCGCAGACTGTGCCGGAATGTCTTTGCATTTAAGCTTATTTATGACTTAACTTGGCTATCGCATTATTATAACAAGAAAATATTTCTTATTTTTCACAGGTGATTCCCCTAATCAAGACTTTCAATTTGATACCCCGTATTTCGCGGGGGAATAATTTGATTTTTAACCCAATCGATGACTCACCATGATTGTCATAATTATTACCAGGAGAAAGTTTTCTTTTTCTAGCATAATTTTCCTCATTGAGACCTTCAATTTGACACCCCACACACCCTAGCGCACAGCGCTTTGAGTGTTAACCATATCTATGACTCGCCATGACTGTGTCACAATTTTAACCAGGAAGCAATTTTTTGTCTTATGCGAATGCGAATGCCCGCACCGAGATGGTCGATTTGGCGCGGGGGGACACACTAGCGACATGGCAATGAATTCTAAACGATTGTGTGATTCACCATGACTATGTCATTATTACTAACTGGATGTAATTCTTTAATAAGTACATTTGTCCAACGTTATTTCCCTAATCGAAAAATATAATTCGAGACCCCATTCGCCTAGGGGTCAAGGTCAACCTTTATGTTGACACACGAAAAATATGCCTTGATTATGACCATGAATCATTTTTGTTTTTCGCACGCACCTGATTTTATTCCTAGAAACCTTCAATTTGGTACCCCACATGGTCTAGCGGCACATCACGTTGAATTTTAACCCAATCTGTGGCTATTCATGACTCCCGTGTTACACAGCTCACCCTTTTCGATAATTTTTCTTATTTCGTTTTTTCAGTTTTTTTTATTTTGCTTCATAAATTATCTACATTTATGCTTTTATAATGTTTACGGGCCGAACTTCCGTGATATCTGCATTTTTAGCGTTACACTATCATTGCCAGGAAGGGGGGTACTCGGCGAAGAATGCTAGGCAATTAAAAGGAAAGGCATATACCATGAATGGCTCGGGCTTCAGAGATTCGCGGGAACAGTTCGCTTTGACACAAAGTGTTTTTTCAGGATGCAGAGCAAGAATGCTCGAACCGTAACCCTGAACAGCTTCGACGTCAATGACATGACCAGTGAGCGCACATTCCCTCACCCAATGGTGTTTGTTTCTCCCCAAGGCCCCAGCACACCATCGACTCTGGCCCCCTCTGTCATGAACACGAACATGGAGCCTATATGAAGAGTTTGGTATCCAATATATACGTACAATTGCTCCAACCAGCAATAATCGTCATGGCAGCAGGTATAGATGTATTAAATCTGCAACGAAAATGGTTTCCGACCTCACAGGAGTTACGGTGTCATGTCGAACCCAATGCAAGAGTTTGAGGTCACGAATTTGCACCCGTAATATTTTTACTACGCTTGAATTTTACAACTCTGAATGCTAATAAAATGAGAGTCCCATCTGGGTCTGAGTATATTCCTAGCACGAGAGAATTGCGAGGCCATTGAGTTTGAATTCATTTTGAGTTTTTACAGCGTTTGAGTTCTGAGCACATTTTGTGTTTTGAGTACATTTGAGTTTGAATGCATTTTGAGTTTGAGTACACGTTGAGTTTGAATACATTTTGAGTACTGAGTACATTTTGAGTTCGAGTACATTTGAGTTTGAGTACATTTGACTTTTGAGTCCGAGTGAGTTCTATGTTTTGCGCTCACTGTGAGTTTGAGTTTGAGTGAGCGCAGATGTCCTGCTCAGCACTGTGTCTGAGTTTGAGTGAGTGGTGATTCGAAAAAAAAAATTGTGAGACAGTTTGAGTGAGCCGCGCCAACTTTGCCGCGGTATGCTCATTGTAGTTTTTGTTATGGTAAGAAAGACATCGCGGTCTAATAGCACTGAACGTATCGATGGAATGAAGGAATGAGCCAACGAAACTTACCCAAGTTTTTTTAACATGTTGCGGCAGTATGGTTTGTAAGCTACTTGTTCCCAACGACGAGGTATGCAGAATTTGAAGGTACTTCATTTTGCAGTCTTGAGAAGGTTTAATAGTTTTGTTTCCTCTGACACGCAGTTCACAAGAATAATAGGGATTTTCTGGAAAATTTATTAAAATGCTGACATCTAAGACGTCTTTACAGAACTTTACTCAAGATAAGTAGTGCTATTAACTCTCGAATTTTGCTGTGTAATTTTTGTTGCAATTTTTAGGATACCAAAAAGATCCCGTTGTCACTAGAAAAACGCAAATGCACAAAAATGTTTCTAGTAGTGATACTTTTCGCCACGTTTTGATAATATTTATTTCAGGAAAATAAACAAGAAAAAGACTACAAGTATAAATTAAACGAAAGTATTTATTTAAAATTTCATAGAAATAGTTATCAAACATTTGACGAGACACCTCAGTCATATAGCAATTACAGATTTACTATGCAGGGAGAAAACAAGTGATTTTTCACAAACGTTAATAATAGCTAGGTATTGAATACCTTAAGTGTCTCTTGATGAATTAAAAAACCGCTGTTGATGTTTAAAAGCCCACAGATTGTCTTCGGTGACAGAGAGTTGACCAAAAAATTTAGGTTATATACAATTAACAAACGTTAGAAAATGCTTTAGGGCAATCATGTTTTCCCAAAGCGGCTTAGACTACTTGTGTAAATAGCACTTCACAACAATCCTTAGGCTAATATAAAAGAAGCAAATTCAATGGGGTTCTTTAAGCATGGTCATTGAATGCTGGCACTTCAGAAGGGTGTGTGGCGCAGATAAGCCTGGTGCCTTTTGGAAAGAGTATGGTTACATCAACACTCTATCCACCTCTCAACTGCCCTTTTTTTCTCTGCGCCTGTACACTCCTCGGCACGTGGGGCGTAGATTTCGTTTTGAGGTTGTGAGATGACACTGGGTCTCCCGCAGATACTTGTCCGGGATACATCACCTTGCTAAGAAGAGCACGGGTGTAATAAACATTTTCTTAACACGGAAGTCCTGTCTGTACTTATCCTGTGACCAAGGGATCTTGCAACTTACCTTCCTATTGAAACTAGCAATTCATCAAGTTTTAACTTCACAATTTATTTAAATGCCAACACTGTTATACCAACATGAAGACATCGCTGTTCTAGGCACCCTCTTGTGCGCGAAAGGCGTGTACTTCTGGGCATTTCCCGATGGGTTATTTTTTTCTCTGACAAATTCTACATAGTATGCGCAAGAAGGTCTTAGAGGCCGCTATTTTTATTACAAGGTTCACTATTCAAGCTACTGTTTTAAAAAAGTTATTTTAGTTGAACCAGTTCTCTACATATAAATTTGGCTGTCGAAGAATGCCGGATTACCCATTTCGTGTCTCAGAAATGTGAAAGCAACATGAACAAGATAAAACATAATTTTGGAACAGTGACCCCGATTAGTTTTAACATCATTTGTCAGTATTTGAATCAAATCATCGTTTTCTAATAAATTATAGTCATTGATTCTCGGAAAAAGGGGGGCTTCTGGCCGCACATTTTGTTCCTACAGCCTTTGCAAACTGTCATAAAACGTAAAAGCTCACAAGCAAACTGCCAGATGCGGTAATGTGCATTCACGAAATATATTCTCCCAAGAAGCTATCATTTTCACAGGCAAATGTCTTTCTCGACACTTCATAAAGCCCTAAAATAACCTGGCGGCTAGATAACGGACATGTTCGTTTTCTTTATTCAGCTTTGATTAAAAATATCAGGACAGAGAAACTAACAGTGATACTTTTGGGGCTGCCTGTATAGTAGTACCGAAGATATGATCCGAGTGCACCACAAATAAAAAAGTAACAGATATTTTGCTGCGATTTTTGTAAATTTCTTCTTGTTTTGAGCAAAACTCGGGTAGGAGATGTTTGCACCCATTATTGAAACTAGCCACCGAAGCATAAGGCCAGACCACGAGAATTTCAAATTCATTTATTATGCCTGTCAGTCAACTGAGGGAACTGGCCATCGACTTAATAACGAACCACGTCACACCTAAAAGGCCAAATACCATGATAATTTCAAAGTCCTCTATCATGCGCGTTAGTCAACTCAGGGAACTGGCCATCGACCTTAAGGAACCACGTCACAACGCGAATTTATAACGCATTTGCAATAGTTTATTCACCTCAGTGAAATTTTTATGCTGTTCTTTTTCAGCGTCATCTGTTTTTAATTTACACTTTGTACTTTGGTGAAGCTGCTTGCTAAAAATTGGCAAAGAAATGCTACTGTTTGCCGCAACAGAGTGCGAGACGACCATGCCCTTTTGGAATAAAATGTTGGAACGTTTTGCATCATCTCCTGTGAAATTATTCAGCGATGCACGTCTGAATGTTGACAATTTTCCTAACCTTGATCAGCCATGAAAACGTAAAAATCAACTAAAAATGCCGGTCGGTGACAGCATTGACAAAACCACAAAATACTGTTGTTACAGAATGTTGTCATTTTTAGCTATGAACTGAAATATTTCCAAGGTATAATATCTATAAAAAGTGCATAAATTTTAAATTTACAATTATTGCTTCGTCTGTTTTGCAATAAAGCCTATCGCTAGTGATTAAAGCGTGTCAAATATTGAGCAAGGGTAAATATTTGTTACATGGCGGAATACGCCACTGCTGTAGGCGTTTATAGAACTTCTGAATTTAGTCCTTAGTTATTGAATGGCTTAGCAGTGTTCAGGGTTAAGATCAATGCTAATTTAAAACACACTTCATAGTATAAAAGGTGTTAGTAGTATTTTTTCTAAAGCGGAAGCAGTATATAAATAACGATGTCGGATTACGGGAATAATTCGTACTTTCAGTTCACATGTTCTTGTACAATAAAGCCAAAAACACGTGCTTTTAAAACTCCTTCTCTGTGATTGAACATATTGACCCTCTGAGCTCCGTCTCGGCGTTGCTAAATGTTTCACTCCGGCAGCCCCACTCATTACACTAGGCTGGGTACGGCGTGCTTCTTGTTAGAGTGAGATGTCTGCTATTCAATGTGTGCTAGGTCATTTATCAGTTCTTGAGAAAGTTCAGCCACTGAAGCGCAAGTATGAAAGCTGTGACATCACGCCACATGAATGTATGAGGACAGATGTTGCTGCTGTAGTCACTCGGAACCTCTCCGATATAATGCGACATGAATCGGCGCAAGTATAACAGCTTCACCAGCACTGCTTGTTCACGTAGTCTCGCTATGAATGGCGCTCCAGCTTGCTTCCCTGCACTTGGGATACTCAAGTTCATACAAAGAAAGTTATGCCGTTTAAGCGCAGATTTTCTTCAATGAAAAAGACTTGAAGCTCCTAATTTTGAAATTTTTTCTGCAAGTTTATTACTGACGTTGTATGCTCCTGCTTCGTGCCTTGAATCGTTATTATATTTTGGGAGACAAGATAAGAATGAGAAAGACTATTTAGTAATATATTGCCAAAGTTGTTAAGGTAATGGCAAATAATATTGATAGCATTCTAGGAAAATGTCCAAAACTTTTGAGAAAACTTTCGGACTGACTGCTGACAAAATAGTAAGTGGAGATAGTATATGTAAGCGCTAAAAGCTCAGAATATTAACATCTGTACTGAAAAAAGTTCACATAACGAAGGATATAGGTGAAGTTCACTTTGGTGGCATTCGGACAAGGGTTCTCTCTGGCACACGGGCATGAGTATGAGAACCATGGACAAGCAAACATTGTTTATTCTAGATGAATAGAAGTGCGCGCAGTACTTTTTACATATACGTCTTGACCTAGGAGAGGGCGTAAACATGTAAAGCTTCCTACAAAGTCATTTGCGCGCGAAAGTACGGCATGTATTTCACGTTTGCGGCAACAGCTCTAAACTTGGCCATAGGACAAACTTTTCATTAGTCGGAAATGAAAGAGAAAAACGCAGAGAAACAAACGATAGCAATAATGAAGGGATACGCTGGCAGCAACAAACACGGGCTGTTTGCTCCGGTTTCAAGTACGTTGCAGCACTGGAGGCAGCAGCCAATGACCGTACATAAAAGTAGTTTTGTTTCTTTTCAGGGAGCACATGTTCATTGAAATCTATTCCTATGGTATAAATGGTGACAAACGGCAGAATACCTCAAGAAAAGATGCAAAAAGTGTGCACCCTTTGCAACGCAGCTGGAAATATTAAAAGCTGAATGAGCAGACCCCTATCCCAATAACAGAGGAAGTTTATTTTAACGACATTCTATTACAAAACCACTAAGGCAGAAAAACACAAGAAAATGTATTTACCAAAGGTGACATTATGTCTTACCTACCTTGCGACGGTGGCACAGCTGTTGCTTCCGAGCTTTATTTCTTTTCAAACTTTCTGCCTCTGTTCCACACATTACACCCCTTCCACTATAAACGTTGCCGAGGAACAAATGACGACAATTTTATTTGCGAAATAAAACCGTTTTCAATAAACTTTTCCTCATCCACTATTTCACCTTACACAATGTATACGGGAGAGTTTTTTTTTAATTTGTTGCAGAAGTTGGCGATGTTTTTATTTACGGCACTACTGCTCTTGGAGCCTATGTAATTCGTAACAATAAACTTCGCCCACTGTTTAAACACCGTGACCCCACGTAACAAATGTGCGGGGTGGGGGTCACTATGGTCTTCTGCGAATGGCGACGTTTGTTGGCAAAACGCGCCTGCATTGACGGCTTGACACGGCCGCATTGCGGCCGAAAGACACAAGGCGCTGTCATTTAGGAACGTCGCTAGCCGAATGCAAGAACATTGCTTGGTCCAGCTAGCCTTAGTGCTGCCTTCGCACCTCCATGTAGCTTTCTTGAGCTTCAAGATTCGCTACACAACCATGTACCGTACGATTTTTAACGACTTGGGCATTGATGCTTTAGGATAACCGGTGCGCGACAGAACAGCCTTAAAACGGCCATTGTGAATGTTGGTGCTCTCGCCATTCCTTCATATATTGTTTCAGCTATATGCCTAGCAAAGCTCTATTGTTTTCGTTTGCGAGATCGCTTATTCGGAGCGGTGCCTCAGGAAGCGTGTACGCTGCTGTTTTCGTCTTTTTGCGTCCTTTTGGTCTTTGAGCAACAAAACAACATCAAAAGCCAAAAAATAATTGTATTGAATATTATAAAGTTCATATCACGCTTGAGATCTGACGGTTTCGTTACTTTTTCATATAAAACACTGAATTGGTTCATGCTCGTTGTGGGAGCACAAATAGCACCCACATACGTTATTCCGTAGTTTGCGACAGTGCAACTAATATATTCATAGGTATTCAATAATTTATGATAGTACAAAGAATAGCATTTGTACCACGAGTTTCATAGGCCAGCATCGGGCGACCTGAATAAACGAATGCATTCACAGCGTTTTGTGCGCTCAGACCAAAGTAATTAGTTTATTTAAGTCTGCAGCAACAAAGGTGAGTGAGATGCACACGTCGCGGCGAAGTCACAATGCCTAATGCGGACACTGAAGGACGTCTCTTTTGATGCACAATTAAGGCATAATAATTGATCAAGCAATATATTTCGTTCACTACAAGCACGCGTTTGCTTTCAACTGATCTCTTCTGCTCTCAATATGAAAAAAACTCCCACCTCCCCTCGCGGGAACCCCTGTGTAGATTCGACGCATAGGGGGTTCAAGTTGCAGCGTTGGACAGCGGAGGAACGGCGCTGGAGCGATAGAGCGGAGCGGTGCAGGCACCGCGTTTTATAGGGCGCATAACGGTGAGGGGACGCGCCGGCGCCAGTGCGTCTGCCGCGGCTATGACGCAACACAATCCACTTTTATCCAATCGAATCCAATCCAAGCCAAGCCAAGCCAAGCCAATCGAATCCAATCCAATGCCCTCGCGAGAGAGTGTTCGTTATCGGAGAGGAGAGGGGTGAGCGGCGGAGAGCGAAGCTGGTGCGGCGAGGAGAATGGGGGAGGGGTGGACGCCGACAACAACGACGCCGACGCCGGATGCATGGACAAGGCGGGTGAATGAGATGCGTGGCATCTAAAAACTTGTCGTAGTCTATCATATTATAGGCGGCTATCACGGTTGGCTCATCGAAACATTTATTGCGTCTCGCGTGTGCACCGAGACATGATTTGTCGATTTAAAACTTAATTCAACTATCCGAACAAGAGGAAAATTTTCAGTCTGAAAATCCCACCCGAGAATATATCGGTGGACACGATTCCTCCTTGTTCTGCATAAGTTTAGAGGATTGAAAAGCAGCATTGTTTTATGGCGCTTATATGCGTGGACCGTGCTTTAGACACTGTGACCACATGTTTAGGAAATGAAGAAGTTTGAAAAGAGAATAATGCTACGAGTAAGAAACGTCCAAGGCGCGGCTTTGACTGAAATCTTTTTTTTCTGGATTGCGTAAGTTTACAATACCCGCCAAAAGTAACTTTTCCAGGAACCAAACAGTCCGAGGCCGCTGCCTTTGCTCGCATGATTTGCGAAGCCCGAAGCACAACACCGCACCGGCATTAGAAATCCCTTTACACGAAGCCACCACCAGTTCGGCCACAGCGAGCATGTCAGCTAGCCGTAACGTCACGGGCGCGGTTTCACATACCCGTGCTGATGTCCTTTATTACTTCTCTCTCTAACTTCCACCTTACACGCCTTTGCTACCGCTCCCTCTACTCCGATGGTACATACCATAAAGCTTTTTCTGTTGGATTTACCGTTTCTTCTGCGTTCGGATAGCTCGCTCACGGCGTTTGAAAAGAAGCCCCGGCGTTTTCAGCAACCAAATGGTCCCTAGGAGTCCTTGGAATGTATTATAAAACAAAAACTGAAAGTCATTTATGGCACCTACTGTGGCAAAGCGTATTATTATTACTATTACCACGTGGTTGAATAGACATTTAAACGGCTTTTTTAAAACAATACCTTCATGTGTTTTTTTTGTAACCCCACCCGTTCGGTGCGATGGCTTGCAAATAGCCAGCTGACGGTAGTATAAATTGTGTTCAAACCCAGTCGCGAGCATGAGAATTATGAGAAGTAAGCAATACCACAATGTAACCAAATTCGCTACCCGGCACTCGCCAGTTCCCAGCGCGCGAGTGAAACAATTCATGGCGCTGTACAGAATGACACACTATCCAGAGGCAATTCCGCAAGAACCTTTTCGGATCGCTACATCAACAGGACGCCGCAGGTGTACTTGATTTGTTCATTGTTATATAGGAACCTTTCCATTGCAGCCACTTTTTACTTATGAAACTTTAACATGAGAGTAGCGTACTGGTCAGAGTAGTGCATTTGAAGAATTACGTTTCTTATAATTAACCAAATTCTTTCTATTGCCACATGAAAAGAAATTGAATAAGTAGCTTGAATTATGTGGGTGAATATACATTTATAACGCACTTTCAGGCCATCTGTTTTAAATAAAGAACAAAAAAGGCATAGGTAGATGGCGATGGCTGGGGTGAACAGGAAGACGAAGAGGCGCCGAATGCTTCGTTCGGATTGTGTGCCATTGCTTCACGAGAGCGGGCCGTCCGGGTCATGCTTCCATCTTCAATTCTCCACATGCTGGTCTGGAGGCCAGTAACCGTAATGCTGAACGCCGCTTCGCCTACTCATCAGCCCTCCGGCCGTCTGTGTCACATTCGTGGTTCCAGTAGAAGTCAAGCTCACGCGTTTTTCAACCACGTGGGTATTGGTTTGAACCGTCGGAAGAGTTACCAGCATGCGAAGAATCCCAGACGGACACAACCCACACGCCCCGACCTCGCGAAGAAATGGAGCCCAATCTGAGCGACACAGTGGACACAGCTTCGTCTTCATCTTCACCCCGGCCATCGCCCTCTGCCTATGCCCAATAACATACCCCCCCTGCAAGAAAGACAAGAACTGACATTGAAGTTCCGCATTTGACCAGGTCACCTAAATTATGTTCGGATGATGATGCGACCGTGATTGTTGCCAGAATGATTGCATCAGCGCTGGTTCAGCGAAAAGCAGGGGCCGGCAACATCATGTAGGGCTAAAGTTTACCGTGGTGTATAACTTCACCCTGACGTCCGCCCTGACCTGGGTGACAGCAGATCTGAAGAAAAACGTGAGTAGCGGCAAGTGTCTGCGGTGAGAGGGACCACCATGAGGAGTTCCGATAACAAAAACGGCGTCTGCTTTGTCACACAACCATGATTGTCACCGTTGCTGCTCAATCACACCGTTCTTGTTTAGATAAATTTATCTCGACGACGGTGTAGAGAGAATCTTCGGTGCTTCAATAATAGCGACTGTCTACTACTGCTCCAGAAAGACGTAATGTGACCATCGCAGCTGACGACTCTCGCTGCAGAGGCATCATAGCAGGTACTTCCAGACTTCGTGCGGGAGAAAGACACGCAGCCAATCACGGCTTTCAAGCAATTAGCCTAGGTAGGACAAAAAAAGACCTTGCGAACATGCCTTATTCTTGCGCTAAGATGTGTACCTGGGATCGTGGAGGGATGGACGACGTAGTGCGGGCATTTTGTACTTTTTCTGGGAAACATTGTTGACTGACCCATTCTGCAAATTCGCCCTATTCCCAAGAGCGTGATTTGCAGATCGCGTGGCTTTATTGCGGTGTATGCTTCGACGCGGCACTCTGTCGTGCAGAGGGAGACTGTCTTCGGGCCGTTTGCGGCTTTGCATGGTCGTGAGCGTGTCGTCTGTATGTGTCAACATAACGGTTCCAGTATTATTCAGGGTTGCCGTCCTTTCAGGCCGGAGTGTCGTTGATGTTGCTGCAGCACTCTTAGGATTCACAGATTTCTTCGCGTGACACTTCTTTTCCTTGCCCTTTTTTAATTGCGATAGTATGCCCTTTGGCATAAAATCCTACAGGTACAAGTTGACACCCGTTTCCCGAAGGAAGTCAAGAAGACCGCGGTGATGGGGCCCCCACAGCCATCGTTGGTGATCGGGGTTCTTCCAGGAAGCACGACTGTGCCACGAAGGTGTCAAGATCTCGCTGAACTCCGGGAAGGGCACGTTGATAGCAGGCGGTTTCCTTTCGGTTTCTTGTAATTATGTTCCAGCTGCCAGAGGTGTGTGTTACAGGCGATGCTTTGACGAATATTTTACGTTCGTGGTCGCATGCACACGTCTCCCCGAAGTCTTTCGCCGCTCGCCATGAAGTAGCCGCCAGTGTAATACGTGAATCCCATAGGTTGTGTTGTCTCAGTTTGCGTCTCGATGACGAGTGTGTTCCTGAGACTGCGCTGGTTGGTGAGCGGGCAAATGACTATGGCTGCGAAAGGCAAGAGTAGTCTATCATAATATTTGGTGGGGGGCTGGCTGCCATCCGTGTTTCTCGTGCTGTGGACTTATACCTACGCTGATTCGGGGCTACGACGTATTCGAAACTATCAAGGATGGGCTAGATTCGGAAACGGGATGCCAGCCGCTGATTCAATACTTGTGGAGGAGTCGATCTGTGCAGGCTTGTAGAGGCACACTAAAAATGTGGCGTCTAGTGGGGTATGGTCTTTGTTATCCACAAAATTTTGCGGGGAGTGAGAACTTAACTTCCTTCGTGGGGGGGAGAAAGGGGGGGGGGGCGTAATTTCATTAACGTCCCGCAATCGCGATATAAGATGAGCTGTTTGCTGACCTTTAGGAGGGCCATCCAAGCGCACTCTGATGGTTGGGTAGGCAGGTGACAAAATCTTGGGCTGCCAAAGAAGGCTAGGGTGCATGCTCTGCGCAGGATCACTGAGCTCCTTGAATTGTTGCGGACTCGCATATGCCAAACGAGAAGCAGTGAAGGCATAGCTAATTCGGTTTGAGAAGAGGACGAAGGGAACGCGTCCGTCTCACCGTCACTCTGCGTCTTCTTCTTGTTGCACAAACCGGCATGCTCTCTGCACCCGGGAAGACAGTGAGGCTAGTGCTTGGTGGGCCGATTGAGGCGATCATTTGACGCTATGCGAGGTCTACTGGTTTCATTGTACATGGTCAAACTACCAGATTTATTGGAAATGCTCAAGGTGGAGTAAGTTTCCGCGAATGAAAGTTGGACATCCACCTAAATGCAGCCATACGGCTACAAAGGAAAGCAATACAGCTTTCTCAGAAAGTCGGCTGTTGAAGAAATTTCATCGCGGGTTGGAATCCTGCACCAGGACAAATTTTACTTGAACTGTGAAGTTTCTGAGAAAGCTGCATGGCTTTCTTTGTAGCCGTATGGCTGCATTAGGCTGGATATCAAACTTTCCTGTGCATTGTACATGGCTATTGTAACAGGAGGCTGATCATGACTGGCATCAAGAGCGGAGGCACCGGGCGCCATCAAATGTACGAACTCGAACTCGTCTCGGGTGCGTGGTCGTCGCGCATGCTGTTCTCAAACTTTGGTCCTTGGCGGGTCCTTGTCTGAATGGTCGGAACAAAGACCAAGTCGCTGTTTTGCGGTATAATAGGAACACCCATGGTCTCTAGATTCACCACTGGTTCCTCCAGGTGGTTCGGACGTTTCCTGGAAATCTAATGCAGAGCTGCTCGGCCAACTGGGGTGATAGCAGGCGCGCTCTTAAGGAGCGCATTTCATCGTACAACACCTGCGATACGGTAATGCCATCTTGCAGTTCGTCCCTAGTCAGGTATTATTGTATTAGTGCCTTGCGGGACTGTATCTGGATGGCGTGCCGTTGAAGCGGTCGATCTTGGCAATGAGATGGGTCCGGTGCGGAGCGGTGTCCTGGAGAAGGGCCTCTATTACCGCAATAAGGTTAGTGATTTTTGTAGCGTGAGCTACACTGTCCGAGGTTCAGCAGTTTTGCGTAGCTTTTGAAGAGCCGTGCTGCGCTTACGGGTGGAGCAGTGACGCGACACAGCGCAGAGAACGTTGCTCGCTACCTGCAGTCTCTCACACACCCCACGCGCCCATCTTCTTCGCCGAGCTCCGTTCCACACGTGGCGGCCCGGTCCACCTGATGATTATGCGAGTGGTGGCCGGGTGTGCAACAGATGGCTTGTGCGTCGCAGCAACACCTCACAGTGAACACCTCACTGCAAACACCTCACCGTGAAAGATGGCCGGAGTACGTGGCTGTTGGAGAATTACCTTGGAAGTGAGTGCTTGCATCATTCTTGAGGTACCAGGGCGGATGATGTAGGTGCGTAAGTGTAGGTGTCGTGATGTCAAGGTAAGCGCACTCCGGAGACAGTTCACGTTGGCGATGACTAGCCGGATGGACAGGTGTGTGGACAGGGCGAGGCTGTTCCGGTCTGGTCAAAGGGGGGTTGTTTGCATAGGGTGGTCGTACCCCGCAACCTCCACCAGTGTCACGTGGTACAAACACGCAGTTGCTGAGCCGGGGTCCTTGAGGGAGACGACCAGGTCGCTACAAGCAGCCGGAGCCTTTTGTGGGATAGCTCGATCACAGGGTTCCAAGCGCGAGAGCCAGAGCTGTGAATGACGATGATGAAAGAGCACGCGCACTCAACCACTTCTTCGTCCTCACAGTCATCTCTTGGCGCCGGTGTTTATTTATTTATTTACACAGTACCGTAGGCCTTACAGGGGGGGGGGGTAGGCCTACAACTTAGATCAGAAAATTATAGGGGGGGGTAGTACAACATCAAAGTCAAGAAGAAGACAACGCAAATCGCGCTCATAGAAGGCAATGTATCAAAGTTACAAGAAGAAGACAACCACATATAAAGAAGGCAATCGCGCTCATATACACTGATGCACATGGAAGCTTGACAAATATTACGCTAACCACATAAAACATAGTAAAAACGCATCATTGAAGGCACACTCATAACATGGCGAGTAGGTAGGCACTGGTTCCAATCACTAACGGTCTGATGGCAAGCTAGATCTCTTAAACACATCAGTTTTACAAGAGAATACGGACCTAAAACATAGTAAAAACGCATGATCTACGCGCTTTACGTTTGTAATGCGGTTCCGCATGATAACAGGTCACGTGGTCCGGTGCTGGAGGTAGGCGAATGAAAAAATTTTAAGCGGAGTCACTCGGTCAGGCGGCATTCTAAGAAAGATTCTTAAACACATCAGCATCCTTCGTTGTGTTGCACAAGAAATCCATCGTGGACCTTAAACTTTTCCGGAAACCAAACGAGCTGCGGTTTTCAACAGATTTGTAATGCGTTACGTTTAAGAAACCAGCATGTACAGGTATAAGCACGCAACACTCCATTAAGTAGTCCAGCAAGGCAAGGAATGGTCAACACACTTTATTTGCATAGAATGGTAGATTGAATGAAAAAATTTTAAGGTATCCTCCAAGGATTCTTCTACGGCTTCTTTATTCCGGCATTCTAGAAATTCCCTGGAATTCCCATCCCAATGCATCCTTCGCTTTCATTGCGCCCTTCCACTGAAATCCATCGTGTTTTTCGGTTGAGGAAGCTCGCAAACGAGCTGCTTGTTTTCAACTCGTTACGTGTTAAGAAACACGTAACAATATAAGCATCAACACTGCCATTAGCCGAAAGAAGGAAATGGAAACACACTTTATTTGCATAGTAGAAATGGTACTCAGGTATCCTCCAATCGGAGGCTTCTTTAACGGGAAATTGCCTTGGCAATTCTGGCTTTCATTGCGCCCTTCCAGAATCCGCTGTTGAAGTCAGCTGGTCACAGATCCACCCTCTGCGCCGAGAGAAAAAAACACACCTGGTACAAAACGCAATCAGCAAAATCCCCATCTTGCACCAACGTCAGACTGCAGTGTCCCCGGCTCCGCATAATTAGAGCGAATAGGATTGTTTCTCTAAAGCCATCGAAAGCAACGAAAATGGATATGAATCAAAATTCGTCGCTGAGAGGAGCGTACAGAAAGTACCGAACATGGTCCTGAAAGAAATCAAAGCAGCCGACAAAACTCCAAAAATGTCCTAAAACCACCTAACAACAGGCAAAGGTATAAGTTGAATTTTCATATACCAAAGACAAATAGGAAAAAAATGACAAGCTGGAGATAACTCTAGCCGTAATAAAAAGCAGACTTGCCTACAGCATACCCTTCCTTATTATCAAAACAGAAGCAACTGAGTAATAACAACATGCCATTTAATTAAAAATAAAGAAGCGCTCGGGCACACAGATATACGTATTTAAATAAAACTGTACGCTATCGCTATCTCTAACAACTTAAAGATATAAGGGAATACCTTCACGCATACCACAAAGAGCTAATGAAAACCTAAACAGGTTGAGCCAATCCAATTTCAACACTAAACCTCTGACAGAAAAACAACCTCTGGAAATAAAAAGAAAGTTCTCCCCTTAACCAAAGGAACAGAATAAACGCTAATAATTCTCTAAAACGTGAAAAAATCTTCTGAGAAGAAAAAAAAGCAGCCAGAAAAAGGCATATCAAATATTCAAAAATCGTATAAACATTCTCGACAAGAACACTAGTTATTTGCAACATGGCTCTTTAATGCAACCGGCTGGCGAGTTCAAAAGCTGCTCTACAAACTGGTCGACTGCGTCACTGGAGAAGCAAAAACCAGTGCTGTTAAGACGACGATCGCAAAGACGAGAACCGAACAAAAACCTACATATGACAATGGAATCTATATCAGCCAATAGAGCAGTACTGTGGGCATACTGCGCATCGGCTTCAAGCATAGTCCACCACAAGAGCAAAACTTCCAAACCCAAGGTGACATCGTGCCCAGCGCACGAAGATCTACATGAAAACGAGATACTGGACTTGGTCGCGAAAAGAATTCCCAACTGCAGCGACAAACCGCCCCATAGCAATCCTTTGGAGAACGTCTCACAAAATATTTGAAATAAAAAAACACTACTTGACTACTTAAAATTAAATTCATACAAAACACCAAGATTTTAAAAGCACTGGAAACAGTGCAAGACAACACGTTCCGACTGAAATTTAGGCAGGCTATTAGGGTATAAAAAGCTTTGGTAAGGATTGCTGTATTCGCAAACAAAAACTGCGGCGTTTCACACTTTATAAAACCACTCAGTAATATTTCAAATCGACAAGAATACAACAGACTTATGATCTACAATAAAGGGGGGGGGGGGGGCGACGCTGTATATGCACTCCTTGGAATATTAGCGCAATCTTATTGATAGGGCCGTAGGTGAAGCACGATCTTCTAGATTCAGAGAAAGGCATTCTGCCCACATTTTTCTAATTTATGTACGCTCTCACCCTAATGGCGTTTTTTTAGATTTAAGTGCGCACAATGAGAGCAGAAGCTTCTGCGCAGAAGTTCCTTGTCTCTACAGACACAAGGCATCAGTTATTCATTTGTTTATCATGCCGCCGGCATCGTGTGTCATAGGCTTACCCGGTTGCAAAACTTTACAAAAGAGCGTATTTAGAACTCAAATTAGGCAGCATATCCTTTTTTTAAGTATGTGCAGGCATGAAGAGGGTTGTAGAACAATATACATCGAGAACATAATTTTGAGGGCAGAAGCGTAAGACACTTTCTTTTACACAATATTTTAGTATGTAGGATTCCCAAGTCTATTCTGAATACGGATTTCCTCCATCACTGTGCATGCGCTATCATTTGAGCAAAACTTATAGCAAGTATGGTGTCAATATCGCTCCTAAAATATTATGTTTGTGAATGCCTAAAATATTGAACTAATAGAGGCTTGGTACCAGGCCACACTTCAGTCTCTGGGAAGACGATCCTTGATAAAACCTTCACTGTTTCTACACTTGAAACTAGAATAGACGCAACAGTAGAAATTTAAATTTTCTTCCATTGAAGTTGTTGAAGTTGTTTATTGGGCAGCTTTCACATGTACAAAATACAAACAGCCATGTCTGGTTCCTTAGCCTTAGGCTAGTTATGGACACATTGTGAACCTGGAAATTGACATAGGCTTATTTCACGCATAAGATAAAATTTGTGTGAACATCACATGCGCAAAGGAGGGGATCAACCGAAAACTAACAATATTATAAAACCACCCTCGCACATACAAAACCGACTAGCAGAACTGACAAACGGAAGCCGCCGAAGCCAAGGTCGGAATAAGCCGAACAGTTGCAACAGACTAGCACCATCTCCATGAGTCTCCCTAACCTCTGCGTAGCAGGTGCGGACACGCTCTATTTTTGATCTACTTCCTCATTGAAGGCAAGAAGATTCACACAACAGGATGCAAACGCTTACAAGAAGTTTACAAACCAAGCAATCGTGTGCACCCATCGTAGGTTTTGAACTGTGACCCCTTTTTGTATGAAGCGGGTATTTGATTTCTCAAAAAAGATGAAATTGCTGCAGATGATTTCACAACACCCATTGTTCTCAATACAGAAAGCAATAAAACTGCACGGCACTAGCGGAATATTAGGCCTGAGTCACGATATAATTTTTCAAACATCCATCAGTCTGCGAGTTGAAAAAAAATATTATGCGGCGACCCACAATCTCATACATTCAGAATTTTGTTTGTAAAGAGGTTACACAATTTTACCCATAAAAAGTTAAAACTATTGCGACTACACGTTCTGACGCTCTCCTCGCCAAGCTGCAGGCGGGAAGTAGCCCTTTTAAAATCTTTAGCTGCGCGCCAGCCGGAGTTAGCCTCGTGCTAACAGCAATCTGTCCGGGAAAAGAAACAAATACTGCATGCTTCGGCATGCTTTGTAAATGCCTAAAACATGTAAGGAATTTTTAAATTGCCGTTGTTTGGAGCTTTACCTTTACTTTGGTTCTTCATTGTGCGCACAAACGGTGATTGGTCTCAGCAAATGTTGTGTGGGTTGCTCGTTTTGCAATTTGAGATTGGGAAATGCACAGATTGCCCGTTTTTTACTTGAGCAGAAAAAAAGCTCGGGAATGTTCGTCGTTTATTCACGCCTCTTAAGATCTGAAGGGTACACGCCCGTCATGGCTTCTAGATTTAACTGACCTTAGCAACGGTGGTGTTATTCAGACTGGTATAGTATACCAATCACGTCAGCTGGGCTCGAAGCATCCTAAAAAAACTCATCTTTTCAGTCTTCTATTTCTGTAACGCGCATTTGGTGACCGGTTATTAGGAGGTGACAACGTTTTGTGGGCAGCTGTGTAACTTCCACCAGGTTAGAACCAATGTAATGGCCCATTCTGATACTACCAAATAATTTCAGCATTTTCGAGCACGCGCAATTCGGTTGCGTTGAGGTGGAATGATACTAGCCAACATTTTTATTTGCCTGCAATGCCACTGTGTGCTAAGGAGAAATCATTGAAGGCTGTGCTAATCAAGCCGCAAACAATCGCATTTTTCTGTCTTTATCATGATAAGCTCCTCAATAGGCCGAATAAATGTACATACGTTAACGGAGGGCATCTACTTCGCCAGTTAACCGCCGACGCAAAACAATGCATATCAGGCATATATGCAATATAGTAGAGGGCCTAGGTAGGCACAATCTATGGCCTAAAATCCTTCGGAGATGAAAGAGTTTGGGACCTCGGATGCAATTTTTTAGCTTAATCGCAAACGGTAAATTTTAGCTGCTTAAAATGCACAAATTTTTTGTGTCTACATTTTCTGTTTGAGTATTCGGCTTCGGTGGTGCAATACGATCTGCGTAAAGAATCTCTGGGTGGCAGTCCAGTGGTCACAAGCGCATGTGTCCAGGTACCGGAAGACATTCGAAATACAGCACAAGCCCAAAAACCACACCTACCACAATTCATTTTCGAGCATTTGCCCTATTGTCTCAAGGTATCTACCGGGAAGATAGGCGCATGGATATCTATCTGGCCTTGATTTTGGCCTTTAGTACGCAGACGGCGGTTTGGGAACTTATTCTGTCATCTTTAGAAATTGTACACATGCAAACATATTGTTTTGATGGTTCTGCTTAAACTGTTCTCACCAACGTAATTTCGGTTCAAACGCTTAGAAATACTTATTAGTACTTGTTTAGGAGCATTCGACACCATTGTAGGCTTAAATTAGGTAAGGGTATTGATACGAAAACTTTCCTGAGTTTTTTTTTCATATGTATTCTGGTTTAACAGGCACAACTAATGAAGCTAGTGTGAAAACATTGCGGTCAGAAATCCTTGCAATTTCCTGTATTCTGTTGTTTGATGACTGTGACCTATTTCACAAAAAATTCAGCGTTTTTTATTTAAATTTTGTTTGCCATACCGAATTCGTTAGGAGGTTATGTTAGTTGTTTGACTTTTATGATTGACAACCCATTTTCCTCAAATCTGTGGTTCATTCTTCTCCTGTTTGTATTTGTTTGTCAATGTTGTTATGCCTATAAACCAGCAGAAACTGCTATTCATTTTCACGTATCTGTTATATTTTCTGCTGCGTTAAAATTTCTGTTATATTATATGCTGTCTCTTACGTGGCTGAACAAAATGTTGACGCTGATGCAGTTCATAATACAACTTTCCTGAAACGGAAAGAAAATACAGCAACGTACACCTGAAACTTATTCAGCATTTGAAGGAATACATTTTTTTGCCTGCAAAGCATGCGAGTGCCTAGCCAAGACCGCTACCTTGCCATAAAATTCTGTTACCACGAGCTTTTTTAATTTCACTTTTGTTATTTGTTGCTATCTGTTTGACCCTCTTTCGAAAATTATGTCCTTACCACAACGAAAACCACTCTCACCACCATATCTATTCTCTGTTGTTATTGCTTACCTCTGTACCAGTTGGAAATAATTGAACTGTTCACATACGTAACATTGCCTTTGTCATCTTGATTTTTATGCACGCACTCCTTGTAAGTTTTATGGAACGGTTGGTACGTTCATAGCCTGTGTAACCTATTGGGTGGCATTGAATATTTAAGAATGTGCTGATGATTGTTTTTTTGCGTCCCCTGGTACGACCGTTCAATGGATATGCAGTGTAAGGTAAATAAAATTAAAATTTCCGGTTGTCCTTAGGCCTTCCTACGCAATTGAGAGGCGCAGCACAGGAAGTGTAATAACTCCTACTTGTGCATTATGTTTGCTTCTCCTTCTATTATTTTGTCGCTTCGTATCTGTGAGAATTTTGTGGCAAGATTTTTGTGGTACCGTGTCGTGTTCATTCTTACGTGTTATAGGTGGCAGTTCACCCCAAAGTTGTATACAGTGGCAACTCCCTGCTGCTGTCAAAAGTGGGGTCCCACCGGGGGCTTCAGAATTTGTGAAACAGCTGGAACTTGTTTTAGACAGGAACACTATAAAAACAACTGCATCACGATGGCGCTCTCAAACGACTACTTACCCAAACCACGTGTGTCTCAGTAGGTATGAGCGATACTCATTATTCACATTCCTGAAAAAAAATGGCGTATTTATGATGTGATGCCCGGGTGGGCCACATAATAATGACACCAAAGGGTGTAACACGGGCTCACTTATTTCTTGCTGGCAATGATTACGTAGTTTGCCATGAATTTGAACAACGTCATGGTTATCAACATCATCATCATCATCGTCATAAGCCAGTTTGTGTCCACTGCAGTACGAAAGCCGCTCCCAAAGATTTCCAATCACTTTTATTGAGTGCTAGCTGAATCTCTGCTTCCCGCCAACTTTTCGTAGCTCATTTCGCCAACAAATTATCAGCAGACTCCTCTTGCGTTTGCTGTGTTTTGGCAGCCACTCTGTCAAACGGATAGTCCACCTGTTGTCCTCAGTCGCAACACATGACCAGCCATGCCCATTTCCTTCGCCTAATTTGTACTAGAATGTTCTCCTGATGGTATGTTCTCTAATCCATGCGGCAGTTTTCCTGTCCCTCAAGCCACCACCTATTTCATTCCGCGTTCCATGGCGAGTTGTTCCAATCTTAGTTGCTTTTAAGTGGTTTTCTATGACCCCAATTTCTGCTTTTCATTGACAGGGAAGCTTACCAGTCACGATTTCAGAGTTCTAACAAACACCGCCAACCCCTTTTGCTCATTCCACTCTGGGGCTGTTCAATAACCAATCGACGAGGTATCCTGATCAGAACGTTCTTCACATCCTCAAGGACCTATCTGATATAGAAGAAACAGCCTACATTCCATAAGACGGCGAGAACAGTTTGACCTGACAATTGACTCGCAGATGTCGTTTCATTTCTTGATGGAACTATGCCACAAACACAAATGACAGTGACCGTTTTCGCGCCATAAAAAAAATTAAGGCAAGGTTTTATACAGTCGATAGTCACTAAAACGTTGAAATACCCCCCGAAAGCGAATCAAAATACGAGCACAAAAACATCTAATCGTTAGCATACACCGATGTTCCACATACATGAGGACAAACTAAACAAACTAGACTGTGCGTAATTCTCGATGCATGAGAAAACTCTGTTCTTCAGTCCTATGGAGGTGTGCGAGGCCGTGCCTATCCCTGGAAGGCCCTGGGAGATTATGAACTGTGGGCGGGCTCACGATGCTCAGAACAAAGACAGTGTGTTTGCTGATTCTCTGCATGTGACATGCTTTAATTTTTTAAATGTCACATGGCGTGTCCAACGCTTGGCATGCGAGGCGAAAAGAGAGTTGTCGCTGTTTTCTTCTGTAGTTAAACCGACAACGCCTACTCAACAGAGTCTGGACAAAAATAATTTTTGCTTTAATTGCGAGACATATACCCGTCTCTTACTGACAATTATTTATTTATTTATTTATTTATTTAAAAACTATATTTGATGTATTTATTGATTTATGTCGCCTTCAGAGCCTACGGGTGTTGCATACGGAGCAGGGAACTCACATTGTTACCAGCAAAAAGCATCGAAAGAACAACTATAAATACAAAGTACAACTCTTTGGAAAAACAAGCTGTTATGGCTGCACAGAAACGAACCCATTCCTACCGAACCAGGAAGGCAATTCCAACTTCCGCACGGGTTGGGGCAAAAGCACGCTGCAACAGATTTGCACAACCTGGTCAAAGGTGGATTCTCTGGTGTTGGTCGCTGCTGTGCGACATTTACGATGGGCGGCCTGTTGTGAGGAAAGACTTTTTTTGATAAATCCTGCTAAACAAGCTGAAACAGACAGGTCGTCTGTGACTTTCAACAAGAATACAAATGTTTTGCTTTTATAGGTGTGGCGTTATATCCAGACAAATAAAGTATAAAATGCAGCGGCCAATCTCTAACAATTCGTCACACCTCGCAAAGTGACACCATGCTCCCAGCTGCAAAGGCTGCTCGAATCCTCCATTCGTAATTTTTTAATGTCTGATGAGTCGCACTATCAATGTACTCCTAGCGTGGTCACACTTTCACTGTGTATACCCTACCATGAGAATTGCGTTGTGGGAACATAATTGTGTGTGTGTTTTTTCCACAATGATTTAGATATTGTGTGCACGCCTATGTATATACAAAAAGAGGGGTGGTATAAGAAAACGGTATAAGAAGAATATCATAATGTAGGGTCATATTTCAGAAATGCGTATGCTTCAACATTAGTTATAAAATGCTAAACGTTCTCGTGAGGCCCACAGATAATGGACTCGCCTTTTCTGCGCACAGGAAGGCGACCCACACAGGCTAATACTTTAATTTTGCCTCCTGCCACCCCATTGGTCACAAGACCATCTGTTGTGCCTCCTTGGTAACCCGCGCAAAGCGCATATGCACCGGGGAGATGCAACTAGATAGAGAAATAATGAAGATTCAACAACAACTATCCAGAACGGGTACCCGCGGAAATTCATCAAGCAAATCGAACAGCGAATTTTGTCTCCTTGCCGAAGATGCACCGAGGCGAACATTTCACTTCTGGGCGGCAATCCCTTCGTCGCCGGCGTCAGCGAAGCGAAGCCTTTTTAGGGTATTTTTCAGTTTTAACTTGCCGGTTGCCCGCGTGCGAGTGCAAAACTTCGTGGCGAAGCTAGTGAACGTGAAGGACAAATTCCCGAAAGAAAAGTACTCTAGTGTCATTTACAAGATCCCAGTGGCGTCTGCGACTCGTATACGTTGTGAAATTGGAAAAATTCCGAGACGCCTCAAGGAACACCAGCGTTATGGAAACAAAAAGAACGTCACCGCGAATGCTCGCGCAGAACCACGCGGAAGCTCATAATCACCAAATTGACTATGAAAGTGCCACAATCATCGCAAAAGAAAGAAACGCAACAACCAGCCTCCTTGTTGAATCGGTTTTATTCAAATGACATCAGATACCATTACCGGACAAAGGACAATAGGCCCAGTATTCACGTACGATCATTACTACGCCTCTTGACAGCATGAAAACCGCGACGACGTGTTGCCTCGCCTCATTGCGAACAAGGATTCCGTAGGGGATCCGAAACGTCAATTTTATTCTTTTGACTTGGTCAGTGACCGCACTTTTGTTATAAACTTACCACCTGACCAGACGAACTTCCGTCGAACCTGGACTACGTACAATATCGAAGCATACATGGACAAGACGTAGTCACCAATATTCCTCGATTCGTGGCGCTAACGTCCAGGACCAAGGCATCAGGACACACCTAGAATTTAACCTGACGTGCAAAAAGGGAGAATTTAACGCCAAAATCATTACACCTGAAGACGCCGGTACAGACGGCCTATGGCCAACAGATAATTCAGCAAGCGCAGCCGAGGTTGCTGCAGGCAAGAATTGTGGAAGTCCGACTGAAGTTACGGGATCCTGAGAAGGAAACATTCTTCGCCCGGCGCCGGCTAGAGCACCTGATACCTGAGGCGTTTTGTGACGTACAGCTGCAAGCTAAGTTCAGCTCTACTTGTAGAGAGCGCGGATGCAGGAGTTCACAGCAGAGGAAGCTGGAAGCGTTACGCCCAAGGCCACGGAAGAGGGACGTGCGTGCAACATCGTAAACCTCTCCTCGTACGAGCCTACATCAGCCGAGTTGTCCGTCCTACAGCGAAGGCCTTAACTTCAACACGGACACTGCACCAGAACCGATGAAGGTAATCAGCGCGGTAGAAAAAGCCGTCTGTCAACTCCCGCCAAGCGTGCGGGACGAGGCCCGCCCGCGCTCGAGCAGTTGGAGTGCTCTCGAAATGGCGAAAACAAAGATGGTCCCGCACAGCATTCCAAGCTGCCGAAAAGCGAGCCATACATACGAAGCCTTCAGGAACAAAGCGATGTGGTAGTCCTTCGAGCAGACAAAGGGAACGCCAGCGTGCTTCTAAACAGGAGTAACTACAATTCGAAAGTGATGTCTTTACTGAACGACAGCCCAACGTACGTGGGTTTGTCCAAGGACCCAACAACAAGCGTGCAAAGTAAGCTTCAAGGGCTTCTTGCTGAACTTTTAAAGCTAGTGCCTCCTGAACAAAAGAAGCTCTATTTCTGACTTCTATGCACCAACGGTTCAGCCCCCGCCATTTATGGCGTACCTAAGATACACAAGCAAGGATGTCCTCTGCGCCTAATAGTAGACTTTACAAGCCACTGTACGACTTTCTGGATACCCGCACCACGTGCTGAGTCCGTAGCGGGTAAAACATCGACGCACATCCAAAACGGATCCGATTTTCTAGAGAGAGTGCGACATGTGACCTTGAGTCCCGACGACGCTATGGTGTCCTTGACGTGACATCCCTCTTTACCAGCGCCCCTGTCGACCTTGCTGTGACCGATGGCCGGGATGTTTTGAACCGTGACAGCCCACTCACCGACCGCACCCCCTTTGATGTGCCTGCTGAGCTCTGCAAGCTGCTCGACTTCTGTTTGAGCAAACGTACTTCAATTATTGCAACAAATTCTACAAGCAGGCCCGCGGCACGGTGATGGGAGCTTCAATATCGGTAACTACAGCTAACCTTGTGATCGACGTCATGGAAGAAAAAGCTCTAGGTTCTTTCACGCCCGCACCAAAAGTTTTCTACCGTTACGTGGACGATTGCTTTTGTGCTCTCCGAAAGGATGACGTTACAAGATTTCAGCAATGCTTGAATTCCGTTAACCCAGTATTCAGTTCACTGTTGAACCGCAAGAAAATGGATGCCTGCCCTTTCTTGACGACCTCGTGAGGCGCACAGATAACGGACTCGCCTTTTCTGTGCACAGGAAGGCGACCCACACAGGCCAGTACCCTAACTTTGCCTCCTGCCACCCCGTTGGCCACAAGACATCTGTTGTTTCCTCCTTGGTAACCCGTGCCAGCGCATTTGTACCGGGGAGAATCAACAATATAGAGAACTAAAGATTCAACAAGAACTATCTCAGAACGGGTACCCGCGGAAATTCATCAAGCAAATCGAACAGCAAATTTTGTCTTCTGCCGAAGATGCACCGAGGCGAACATTCCACTCCAGGGCGGCAATCCCTTACGTCGCCAGCGTCAGCGAAGCCCTTTCCAGGGTATTTTGCAGTTATGACTTGCGTGTTGCCCACATGCCCTGCGCAAAAAATTAGTGGCAAGGTAATGAACGTGAAGGACAAGCTCCCGAAAAAAAGTACCCTGTGTCGTTTTACAAGATCCCGTGTGGCGACTGCGACTGCGTATACGTTGGTGAAACTGTAAAGTTCCCGAGACGCTCTGAGGAACACCAGCGTGACGTATACATAAAAAGCGTCATCGCGAATGCTCTCGCAGAACACGCGGAAGCCCATAATCACGAAATTGACTAGGACAGTACCGCAATCATCGCAAAAGAAAGAAAACGCAACGACCAGATTCTCGTTGAATCCATTTTATTCAAACGACATCAGATAGCATCAACCGGACAGAAGGCAATATGCCCGGTATCTGCGCACGATCATTACGACGCATCTTGACAGCGTAAAAACCGCGACGACGTCCGGCTACGGCTCATTGTGAACAAGGATTCCGTAGGGGATCCCAAACGTCAATTTTATTCTTTTGACTTGGTCAGTATCCGCAATTTTGTCATAACTTCCTCCTTACACTGCTCTACAAATTTCTCACAGTTTAGAATGAGAAATTCTGGAGGAGGTATTATACAGTTTGGTTGATTCAGAATTACTCTACGCTGGTAAAAATTTAAATGTGGCTAGCGTATTATGAGGGTATCTCCACGCGACCCCTGGTAAGACCCGACGCTAGAAAGGTGCTGAACCGCTGCAGAGTTTTGGACAATTTCGTGCCGCTCTGGCGTTCAGAAACTACCCCGTTGCAAGTCTTGATGCGACCACTCTCGGTAACACCTTCGGAACACTGGTTGGAAGAATGCCCGAGCGGGTGCATGCGAAGCCGTATCCGCACAGCAGCGATCATACCGATAATGGTTTTGACATCCTCACCCCCTGTCCGTCTCCGAAGGTCAGGAGGACAAAAAACCTCCCCCGATGCCGCGCAAAAAGCCGCGGGGAATACCCATACAAAGAATTGCGACTCGCTGGCGTGTGCTACGGCCGCCCAACCCTCCCGCCGAAGCATGGGGACACAACAAAGCTACGAGAAGTGAAGAGATTCATCGCCCTGACGCTATCCATCGGCGCTGTCATTATAACAAATCTTTATAAAAAGAACATCCCTTAATATTTCGGTTTGACCTTGATTTGTTATTGAGCATGACTTACATATAGACGATGTCTTTGGGAAACGGAGGCATTTATATTGGGCCGGCATGACTGTATTTTCCTGATGGTACCCTGAACCAGGACAAATTTTTTTAAACTGCAAAGCTGTTGACAAGCCAACTTTCTGTTGCAACATTCGGTGGCAAGTTTTCTGTATAGCTTATTGCGTGTTATATTAACCATTCTAGATATCATAAAGTGCTCTTTTATATAGCACTTTCACTTTTTAGAAGACTAGTTGTCTGCTCTTCTCGTGGTCACATTTTCATCAGTAATTGTACGCCTGCTCAATTATATGACTTGCATCGTGGGAATTGCAATCGAACGATAGGGTATTTTCTTGCACAACCATGAAATCATATGCAACTATCCCCTGCCAAATTCTACTTTCGTGTAAAGGTGAGTTCGGCAATTTATTGTTTCCTGAACTCTTGTTGTGAACCTTCTTTTAATTGTGAATAAATGTTTTGTGCTTTTAAGGTTTTAATTTTTTACTTCCAGGAAGGATGCGAGCAATTACATAACGCAAAATCCGCCAAATATAAAATTCTCGGAGTGTTAATTTCTATTTTGGAAATTGTGTTGTGCCAAATAAATGTTATTTTTTGCCGCCATCCGCAATATTTGGAGATAAGAATTGTAGTTGATATTCGTTCTTTTTACAATCTAGCCACCAAACCCATTTGGTCTTTTGCACTTTTTTAAGCACAAAAATGCATAAAACTACAACAAGCTGCATGCCATGTAATTTTTCAGAGCATTGTGGTGTGATAGAAAAAAAACCAATAACAACGTTAACAAAAAAGGTTGGAAGAAGTTTTGACTAACAACTCATTATTTTGCTTCGAATATGGCGTTATGCATACGCTGGCAGTAAAAGAAATGGGTTGCACATTACCACATGCGTACTGTATTTTATTTTTATGTTGCGATTGTTCCAGTGTTTTACCCACATCAAAAGCCACCTAAATTTATCGTAAAAAGACCGTTAACGTTTGATGCCAGAACATTCCCCTAAATAACAGTAGCTCCTCTGAAACCGTACATGTCCATTCACGTTTGTGTTTTTGTAGGCTAGTGCTACGGCATTGTGCCTGCAAACGCTAGTACGGAACTTTTATCGTAAGGGTCAAGCACGGATTCACGTTGTACTCGTGTGGGAGGGCTTCTCACCGTAGCCCTCGCGTTACGTTAAGTGTGCCATCTCTTGCAACTACAGCTTCAGTTGTGTTTTTTTTGTTGGTTTTAGTGGTACATACCAGCATTAAGATTCAACAGTCCCTGTTACCGTAAATTACGGGGAAAAAAATTTGGGATTGCAGGCGATATAATGAAGCAACAGCAGCCGGAACACAGTGTGTCATACTAGCGATAAAGCCAGTCCAAAGCTCCGAACCACAAGAACTCACTACCGTCGTTTTGTGATTCACCGACAGCGCCGTAGAATTCGAAAGCAAGACTTTATTTGTCGCCTCTAATGCACTTGGTTGTCGTTTTTCTCCATTCCCCTCCGAGGCTTAGCGTGCCGAAGTTCCTGTTCTTCGCTTGTATGAGCCAGCCGCGTTTCATGGTCATACTCACGTTTCCACTTGAAGTCCTTGCATGGCTCAGCGTCATCTTCAGGAGGGACTAACACAGCAAACGGCTGCCGGTGAAACCACGGACAACTACATTTATCAGGGATGATAGCAGATTTCATGGTCAGTCCCCGGAGGGAGCGTCTTAACACTTAGAAGATTCGTCGTCACGCGACGTGTCTCTTTCGGCACCATGAGCCAGTCGCCCCTTCTACCCCTACGACTAGCCGAAAGGCTCCGGCAGCCGCTGGCACCGAAGTGGCGTGAGACTCATGGTGAATCTTCAGGGCCAAAATATGACACACGACACAGGTCGCCAGAACATGTCAACACTGCTTTCGCGTTTAAAAACCTCTGCGGCTTTCTCAGTACCGAGATGGTCACCCTCCGCCGAGTAACGGAGGCAGTTGCCTGAGAAATTGCAACCGTGCTGTGTTTTCGGTTGGGTAAATATTTTAGAAGAACCCCAGTGTACTTTTCGTCTCTGGGTAGCATGTAGCTGCTGGCATGTAATGTAGGGGTCGCAGAGGTGTCTACTTAGTAAACCAAAAAAAAAATAGCGGTGTAGTTCCTCAGGCGAAGGGCAATTTTAAAATCTATGCCGAGTTCACTGCCTTTTGCTACGCAAACCTACATAAACAAAAAGTATACGCTGCTTGTAGAGTATTTCGGAAAGCGGGCACCTTCAAAAATCATGTGGACCCAACTGCCGATGCCAAATACAAAACACCATGCAAGCACCCGACAAAGGAGTTTCGATATTACTCTGCGATCTTTTGGGGAAGATCGCGGCTGAGCGCTTATTTATTGTTCCAAACAGGAGAATCACCCGATGAGTGCAAAGACCTTCAGACAGTCACATGCGTAGTGTCTTCGGGGTGGTGGTATGGAAGTTACGCTTGTACACCGCTAGAGCTCCCAATGGGTGACGAAGCAGGAAGGAGAACACGACGTCAAAGCTCTCTGCAGAAAATTACTTCTTCTAAATTTGCACTTAATTTTGTTTTCGAGAATATTTGATCCTCAATAATTTACTACATTTTGTGAAGCGAGCCACAATAATGAAGAGCTTTTTAAAGTGTATATCTGACGTGGAGAACACACAAAATAATAAACTAAATTGGCCTACAATTCATACTGTGAACGTTGTAGGAAAGTGAAGCTGTAAACGACGCCAACAGCCTCGGACCATGCGTCGTGACTTGAATTCTTAATCGTGGCTCTACAAAGAGTGAAACCAGAGATTCAGCCCGCCCTTACGTGGGATTCGTGGATGCGGCGTCCGGAGCGCTGCAGCACCGGCCGCGGCCAAGCTAGAGCGGCGGAGGCCCCCGCTATAGCCCGGCCGTGCGTCGGTCGCAAGAAAACGCAGGGGACCTGCGTTTGAAGGACGCGGCATAGGAACCTAGCCATCCTGATGTGCTAGCTCGGGTGTACACCACCGCGCGACCCAAGCGCATTTACCGAAACAATTCGTCATGTGAGCTTAGTCATTCCCTTTATACGGACCCAAACTGGTTTAGTAAGTTTGAGAACTACGAAAAAGCTAAGCGAACTTTTATAATCCGTATTCATCAAAACCAGTTTCTCCTTTCGCCGTTTGTAATACATCTTAAAACAGAACGAATAGGTATCACCAATTTAGAAACGGAGTCCCATTCGTGGCAAGCAGTGCAAAAAAGATAGCGTTTCTCTAACGACCAGATATCTGTATGTGTTTGTACATTTTGTTTTCCCGCACTGTAGACAAAAATCTTAACGTATCTTTGCCGTACGACCGTATTCATCAAAAACCAGTTTCTCCTTTCGGCGTTTTGTAATACATCTTAAAAACAGAACCGAATAGGTATCCACCAATTTAGATAACGGAGTCCCATTCGTGGCAAGCAGTGCAAAAAACATAGCGTTTTTTCTAACGACCAGATATCTGTATGTGTTTTATACATTTTGTTTCCCGCACTGTAGACAAAAATCTTAACGTATCTTTGCCGTACGACCACTTTGTGTGCGGGTTACCCGGGAGGTGCGGTAGAACAAATTAATCAAGCCTTGCAAAGAAAGCGCGAAATTGACGCTATGTTGTGATAAAACAGGCCCAAAACAACCATTGCTAAAGCAGATGGCACAGCCGTACCACCAGCACCACAGAGTTTCTTAGTAAGTATACTAGAGAGGAAACTGCGCCTCGTAAGCCATGTCATCGTGGGGGTTCATAGGAACACCCCCTTTTTGGCTTTGGGCTTGACATGACAATTGGACTCTTGAGCGGTTTTCGGGATTTGCTTTCTTCACTGTGCATTAACACGTTAACGAGCTACAAGGAAGCCGAAATCCTCCCGTGTTCTGTGGTAGCCGTGTTCGGTGAAATAGCAGTCAATGTGTGATTGCACCTGACGTTGCTCATGCCACAGTCGAAGGACGTATGACTGAGCGGGTAATATGCCGCCGCGAAATTTGTATCCGACGAAAAGAAGAAACAAAACCTACATCAACGAAGACAAGATACGGCAGATACGGGCGCTTGTATGTGTCCCATCTTTTCATCGTCCACGACTGTGTTAAACGCCACGTTTTCATTTTTCTTGTTGCACTAGCTGGCGGTCGCGGTGCACTGGTTCACGAGAAAGGCAACGTTTTCATAGGCACGCACAAAAAACTTTCGAAACTCTTCAAACAAATTATTTTTTGAAATATTGGTTAAAATAATAAAATCACGTCTCTTATGAGTTACCCCCCAAATATTACCATTGTTCGTAACTACAGCTTTGGGCCTGCGGAATAGCAGGCACAATCGTTCCGGCAAAAATACGGTGTACTTCTTTTTCCTTAGTTTTAAAACAACCTGTTTTTATTTTACACTTACATAATTTCACACTATTCTTAGCGTTGTTGAAAATTTGCGGTCACTAAAACATTTCAATCCAAGCCAATGATGAAAACTAAGGCGAGCGCGGTGTATAATGGTCGGTCCATGACGACACAGCCGACCTTGATTTGAGCCGCATAGACGCTAGCGCCAGATTCCTCTCTAGTGTATACTGTAAAAACCTCTATGACCAGCACGTCCTCGGCGAGCAGGCACCACCGCGCCAGGGACGCTGCGTAAATTCACCGCGCCATCTACAGTCTGCTCCGCGAGTGAAACCCTGCCGTCGCCGCATCCTCCGCGTTGGGGTTTATCGTCCCGCATGCCGCGACTGAACCGGTGGTTTGTAGAGGTTGAAAGCTTTGCTTTAAAATATTTTGATATACACATTTCTAGTAAGCTTAAAAAAATCACTGTGCATGGTACCGGCGACGAGGTCCTGTAGAAAAAATGTAATTTTTTCAAAAGAAACAACAAAACTGCAATCTTATGCAACTGTCGCGGGCAAAATACACAGGCGTGAAACGATTGGCATAAATTCGATCATTGAAACTTTGCACTTCAAAATGTGTACAGTAAGGCCTCCCCCCCTTATGTGGCGACTTGAACGTATACAAATATGATAAATGGTTTCACTATCTCTGTGGAGGGAAGTGAGAAAAAGGCCAATTACAAAAGTGACAAACTGAAAAAGCGTAAGTTGTGCAAATTGTACGTAATTGGTAATCAACCTACTCAGTAACCTCGAATACGCATTTTCATGTTGAAATAAAACAAGGGAGTGTTGTGGTGTCGCCAAGCGTGTGGTGGGCGCTCTGCACACACTGTTGCCTTTGGCACGAGGTCGCGGGTTCGATTCCCGGGCGCGGCGGCCGCTTTTCTGATGGAGGCGAAAAGCAAAAAACCCCGTGTGTACGAGATTTCGGCGCACGATAAAGATCCCCAGGTGGTCAAAATTCATCCGTAGCCCTCCACTACGGCGCGCCTCATCGCCTGCGTTGCGTCGGCGCGCGCGTTAAACCCTAAAAAACTCAATCAACTGTTGCCTTTGTCAATAAAATGGCACTTACCCGTCGCGCTACCTTGGTCAGTTACGTTTGAAATTCGTACTGTATGCCAAACAAATTTGTTCAAACATGACTATGTAATAACTCAGAGTGTAAAACAAATACAGCTTAAATACACCGCTTTCGACTCCATATGGCATGGAGATATTGTATCGCCTCCCTCCAATTCGCAGCCGAATGGGCAGAGGTGATGCCAACCTGAAAGTCTAACGACAGCATTCATTGTTATTTCCAGTATCGGTCACTCTATTTGGCTTTATTGATGATAATTGAGGCACGGTGGGTACTGAGGTGGGTGCATTTGGTGTGTTCTTTTTGTCTTGGAGTTGCTATTAAAATGTATCCAATATACTTACGTTATGCAAGTGACAAAATATATAAATTTAGGTGTTAATTGCCTTAATTGCCCTTTTCTTGGATTCCGCAGATGCTGTAAACACAATAGCGGGAAACCCAGCGACATCTGGCTCCTATGTGGCGTACTTGCTAGTTATAGAGATTTGTTGTATTTTTTTACGAAGCCTGCCCAGGCAATGGGTACATGGAACAGCTTTTTCTATTTTTGTTTGTTTATAAATTGAAGTTCTAAGTGTTGGTTATGTTTACAGGGGCACTGGGTATATGGTTTTCCAGAGCAGGTTACACAAAAAGGAGGCTAAAAAATATTGTTGCCCGTAGGTGTATTGAATGAGGACGATGACGACGAGGGACGTTTTTGTGCTCGGGAAGGAAGACGAAGACCACGTCACATTCCGGCCTGCTTTGCAATGTTCAGTAAATATTAGGAATAGTGAGAGTAACATTGTGTTCCCTTTTCTATCCTCTTAACATCCTTTGTTGGATTGGCGGACTGGTTCCTACGGCATCGTCTCTTCTTGGACTCAAGGATCCAGTTAAAGTTCCAAGCTCTTCAAACCATTACGGAGCCACGCAGTGGGCGCACGCATTCTGTGACAACCATGCAGCAAGGCACTCAAACATCCCCGCCAATGGCTCTTCCTCCCATCGTCATCACCAGCCCAGCAAGTGACGCCGGTAAGTTGTCCGGACAGGTAACATCCATGTTGACGACTGGCTAAAATAATGAATGCACCAGCCTCCAGAACATGTGGGACAAGACGGTCATGTTAGCGAATCTGAATTACTACTTAAAGAGCCCGCACTTGTCTGGCAAATGACCAACGAGGAGATCATCACAAGCTGGGACGGAGTTCAAAGATGAGCTGAGGAAATGTTCGGCCAGTCTAAGGTTCGCCAGATTGCCGCAAAAAACGAACGTGCATCAGAGCCCAGTCTGGAATGGAAGCCTTCGTTTTCTACTTCCAAGACGCGCTGGCTCTATGTCAGAAGGTTAATGGCAACATGCCCTAGTCAGAAAAAGTCAACATATGCCTAAAGGTATTGCCGACGATTCTTTCAATTTGCGTGTTTGTTGAGAACTGCACAACTGTGGAGGAAATTATTGCTGAATGCCGACGCTTCGAGGAGGCAAAAAGCCGCCGGATCGTCAGCACTTCGGCCGGCCGCCGAATACTGCCGCGACATCGACGTATGAGGACCAGTGCCTACGACATGCCGACGCGCCCCGTCTCCGGCATTAACACGACTTATCCGCCGGGAGGTCGAAGCCATGTCCCCTGCTACTTTGTCATCGTATCTGGCTCGACCTTACGCCGCTACTGTCTCGCTCATTCAGACGGTCGTGCGTCAAGAAATCGACAACTTCGGCGCCCGGTCTACTTGTGCTTTTCATCATATTGCCAACTGCAGTTGTTGCCCCGCCCAACCTGCCAGGCGTCAGCTCTTATGTAACTATCCTCGTAAAGTATTCCGTTCAAAACACTTGAGCAGCATAACTGCCGCCCAAGTTATATGTCTATTTTTTGCGTCCACGGGGTTAATAATTGTGGTCACTGGAATCCAGTATGGTGCAGTCCCACGCCAATGGCAACCAGTATTTGCTAATGAAGAATGTGGTAGTACTGTGTACTACTTAAGAGATGTGCCTCCCGCGGATATAATGCACTGACCCTATCATCAGTTCCATTTTTAAAAGAAGCCGTAATTTACAAAAAACTTGGCACACTGAACATGGCAACCCATTTTACACAAGACTGATGTTTTATTCCTATAAAATCATGATGACAGTTTCTGTTCACGGGTGCT
>JABSTR010002546.1:0-68420 GCA_013339765.2 Haemaphysalis longicornis
AAAATCGTCTGACGCGAGTAGAGCACTATAATAAAAGGGCCATCTCCCCGCGAGGGGGACTCGAGTAAATGCGTCGCATAGGGGGGGGGGGGGGGATATTGCGTTAACGTTTAGTGTTTGGGAGTTGGTGGGTAGTGAATGCGTTGTATCAGCAGCTTCTTGACGTAGTTTGAATGAGTCAAGGATATAAGGCGCGTTCGTAGCCTTTCATTCTGTGTCGGTTTTATGGCGCAGTGGGAAGAGCACCATGATATGTACCTCGCGTTCCGCCCACAGGTAGTGAATGCGCTGTATCAGCAGCTTCTTGACGTAGTTTGAATGAGTCAAGGATATAAGGCGCGTTCGTAGCCTCCATTCTGTGTTGGCTTTGTGGCGGAGTGGTGTAGAGCACCATGTACCTTGCGTTCCGCCCGCAGGGTCGTGGGATCGAAACAGGCGCCCGGTAAGTATTTTTTTTATATAGTGTAGGGGGAGGGGTGCGGACCTTGTTTTTGAGAGCGAGGAGGGTAGCGTGATGCGGGAGAGGAGAGTGGGAGGAGAGGGTGACCGGAGAGGATTAAGAGGGCACCTTAAACGCGCTGTGGCGGACGCCGAGGCACGCCAACGCCGACAACGCCGGGTGACATCGTGAGTTGTTTAAACAACTGCTCTGCATTTAAACGAACGCGCGCGCGCCCACATGTTGGGCGCGAACCGACCGCGCGAGGAGCGCGCGCGATGCGAGCCGCGAGAGTAGGCGAGGAGGAGCGGGGAGGAGAGGGCGCACCTGTGAGCGATGCGGGACTACTACGGACGCCTAGACGGGTGACATCGTAGTTAAAGAAATGCTCTGCATTTAAAACTAGAAATTACAGTTTTTAAGCCCCGGAAATGGTTCGGAATGACTCCTTCGATCCGTTCCGGCTCGGGTTCAGTTCCAAAATGGCGAAAAAATACGGGTTCCGTTCGCTTCCGGTTCCGGGGAAAATTTGGGGTTCAATTCCGGTTGTCGGTTCGGTTCCGGTTCGATATATTGATTTGTTTGATTACGGAGTTTAAGGCGCCGACGCTGCACAGGCGATGAGGCGCGCAGTGGGGCAGGGCTCCGGATTCACCGCCCGAGCCTGGTATCTTAACGTGCTCCAAAATCTCCGACACACTGGCGTTTTCGGTTTTGCCTGCTTCAGAAAAGCGGCCTCCGATGCGGGTGATAGAACTCGCGTCCTTTGGTCTCAGCAGCACCACACCTTAGCCACAGAGTGACCACGGCGGGGTATGCGAGGGATAACTGGAGTTCTATCTGGCTACTCTAATGAAGTTCACGAGCGAACGATGATGATGCCAAGCTTGTGTTCCCTTGATTTGAAGTCTTGTTTTCAAAGTTCGCTGCATACAAAAATTTAACTGAGGTTCTTTTTTTCGACGTGTAGTGGTTTACACCAACGTCTTTCTCTTTTTTTTCTGAGTAGGTATAGGCGTATTTTCGCCAGTGGAATATTCTTGTAGCGTTTTGGTTTCTGAGATAAGTAGACATATCTGCAAAACAGCGCTTTTAGTATCATGCCTCCCCAGAGGAACAGGGAATAAACGCACTATGCGATGGCACATATGCGCTTTGCAAATGTAGATGATGAAATCGCTTTAATCGAAACCCCCCCACCCCCCCCCCCCTGACACAACGTACCGCATTGTATGTTTGAACAGAGGTTGGGGGAGTGATAATTTTTTTACCCCCAAAACTGGGACCCAAGATATGTGTAGCCCCCCACTTCCTCCCCACAAGCATTTCCGTTTTTCCCGGCCGAGATCTGCATGATTCCGCTTCAACTTTTCCAGAAGACTGACCTCGAATATCTCCACTGCCGCTAAATCGCGCCAAAGCAGCAGCTTAGTAGTAGTGCAGATTTCTCACCCATTATGTCAGTGTGTGCAAAGGTATAAAGAAGAAAATCAGCTGCTAGAGCACGGAAACGATTCCGCTGGAGTACCGTGCCAGAAGAGATGACCCACTAGAGTTTTGTCAATGTTTATTTCCTCCATTGTTTCGTGCAAGCCATGCTGCGGCAGTATTTTAGGAAATGCAATAGAAAATTGTCAAATATAATTGATTTCCCCACTTAGCCAAGTATAATTAATATTTGTGCAAATACGCTGCTGGTAAAGGCTACTGGATTACCCTCAAGAGTTTTATCATTGTTGAAAATTAGGCGTGAGCCACAAAACACGGACAAGAAAGAAGGACATTGGTATAATTAACAATATATATTCACCAACTAGCTCGACTCTCCATTTTACTTGAGTTTTATCAGTATAAATTCTACTGAGTTTCAATTAAACGAAGCCATTTGATATTCTATTGAGTTTTTACTATTGAAACCATGGTGACTTTTTATTAACTGCACTGATTAGAAATGCCAATTTAGAATAAATAGCTTTAAAGAAACCTAGTAGTCTTACTATTATAGAATTCCGTAGATACAGTGGGCAGCGCCGAAAGAACAGCCCCTCGAAGGTTCAGCCTAATGAGTTTTGTCAATTGGTTCACCAAAGAGTTTCAATAGACAGGTGTCAATAGGTTTTGTGTTGCGTTTTCCCAATACAATTTCTTTTCACTTTCTACTGACACATCTCAATAGCCAATTGAGTTTGAACGAAGTTTCTATTGACTCAGTACAAACTCAACAGGAACTGAGTTGAAACTCAAAATCCATTTTTGCAAGGGACACCATGTTCGGTACAAACTTAGAGAAGTCACTGCAGATGGGCTTTACCGAAATGCTCGACAACAACCGGTTGGAGTGGCCCAATGGTCTTAGTTAAATAACATTTGAGGAAGGCCAGAATGCCTTTGGAGTAAAAAATCATTGATTCTGCACTTGGACAACGTTCGCTGTTGTTTTCACTGTATTCGCCTGCGTGGCCTGCTTAATCACCAAATTCACACATTTGGCCAAGCTGATTGTCGTGGGGAGCGTTGTTGTGAAGCCACCCTGCGCCGATTACTTGGAGTGATTGTTACAGTTGTTTCTTGTGACGAAGCTATTTTTTAGCTTTTCTTTCACAAGTTTTTGTTTCATGAAAACTGGTGCTTGGCAATAAAGCTCTACGAATTCTTATAAGAAGATTAAATACTCAACGCCGCTAACCAGACCTAATAACAACTTTAAAATTTGGGCGACTTGCTTATGTATGTTCAACGACAGCGCAAGCGAGAGGACGACAGGACAACAGCAAGAGTACACACAAAGCGTTTCGTGTGTCCTTTTGCTGTCGTCCTGTCGTCTTCTCGCTTGCGCTGTTGCCCAACAGAACTACAGTTGACATTTAGTCGCGATATCGAACTCATAACCCATTCTTCAAGAACGTCACATTCGTCAAGTGCTCGCCAAACGATTAGCAAATATATTATAATGTTGCAAAAATTGGTTGGTTAAAAGTTAAAATTTTAATTCCGACCCTTTTGTGCTATGAAATAAAAGAACGGGTCAGTCGCGAAAGGCCTTGCGTAATACACAAAACACAACTTCATTATGTAATTCTTAGAATCCTGCAAAATGTGTTGCGTAAGCTTTCTAAAAAGCAGAGGGAAAGGTTTTCTTTTTTAGAAGGCGTAACACAAAGATAGGCTAAGCCCCCAATACCTTCACGCACCCATTTAAACCCGTGCATTGGCCTTATCATCGCACAAATTATGCATACCGCTAAGACACGTTTCCATCGAAAGTCGTGGCGCAATACCTGCAGGAAAAAAAGGCTCTAATGCATTCGCCGTACCATCGTCGACGACATTATCAAACTATCAGGCCATCACGCTGAAAGTATGTCGAAAGAAACATACGTTACCGGCTTAAAATATTCTCATTTTGAGTAGTTGCACTCATCGTCTTTCTCTATTGTTGAGCTAGCTGTTTCTTTTTTTTTCTGGGGAGGAGAGAGATTTAGTACAGGTATGCGAACGTTTTGACGTCGCCTGATGAAATTAAGGGTGAACGCGCTGATTGCGGGGCATTGATCCTGTGAAGCAACAACCCAGCGTGGGCCGAACGAGAATGTGAGACGGGGATGCTGGTTAGGTTAGAATGTGTACCTGCTAAAGTGTGTTTTGTCCTTATCTCCCCTTTAAAGTGATTAAAGGCGCATGGTTTTTCTCACACAAGGTAACAGCACAATGCTTGCTTCATTAAGCAGCACCATTAAGGCGTGTCATTATCACGAACCACATTTCATTCTCTGCAGAAACAGCCTGTTTTTGCATCCCCCCACTACCGCTAAGTTTAAGGCGCTTACTGACACCGTATGTCATAAAGGAACGTAGCTTGTAGATTATAAACTACTGGGCACTAAAGATTTCTTTATTGTCTCAGAATCGCAAGTATCACTTCTCTCTTATGTAATGTCGCCGGGTTATGCCACGTAGTGTAATGTCACTTTCGTTTCCTATGTTTCTGACTTTCCTTTTTTTTTGCGGTACCATGGCTAAGAACTTTGTCCGATCGCTCTGTTAGCCATATTCATCGGCTTAAAGCCTTAGAAAGCGTTAAGCGTTTCCTTTGGTATTTTTTTGTTGTTCCATCTTTTCCTCCTTCTGCTGATTACGACGACAAATGCCCTTTCCCAATTACCATTAAGCTAATAATCTAGCTTAACGTTTCGTGATTTTAACCATGTTCTTAGCGACGCCCATGCAACATCAAAACTCACTGCATAACAATATGCGGATATCTATTTACAACGTTATACCGCAATGTTTAACGCTGCGCAATGGCGTACACCCTGCTCCACAATTAATGGAAACTTCAGGCTGTCCCGAACCATCTTTCTCAGCTATCCAAGCCAATACGAACTCTAAGGCGACATATACGCGTATTCGCAGGTAATGGGCACTTTTGCGACCTGTTCTTGGCGTCATTTTTTTTTCGCAATGCGCTTCAGCGGTGCTTACTCATTAAAAAATGGCTACACTTTAGCCCTGACTAACAAGGGTGGGCAAAGAAAGCAACGTTGCTATTGTTACGTGGTAGCAGAGCAGCTGACACTAACCACAGTTGCAGATCAAAGCGATGTATTTACAAGATGCGAAGGTCTATTTACAAGCGTCCATAACGGAGCCAGCGCTTTCTCCAGCCCGCACACCAGTTCGCATTCTTCGTCATTGCCGTTGACGGTGGGCCCGAGCGCGTATTCCCCCAAACCATATCCCGTAGGGGCCCAGGCCAACCACACCCTTATGCAGGGGCGCAGCCAATTAGGTTAAAAAATTGCAATATTTTAACTTTCTTGGACGCAGCACCGTGACGTCTCTAACCTATATGTTTCCCTAAATTGTTATGACCAGCAGTGCAAATTATGCAGAATTCATGACCGAGTGTAAAACGTGTACGCTTGAGCTGGTGTCTTTCTTATCAATGTATCACCCTTGCAAGAACGATTCACACCTTCCATTGCTGTTAACAAAATGTCAATGTTTTCCTTAGTGGCACTGTTCCTGATAAATAATAATGCAATGAAGGTAATATTAACGAAATTCAATGAAACAGTGCTTATGAAAGTGCCAAAATGTAGCAGCTCATGCAGCTGTAATATTTCGCAAGAGTAGGACAGTTTGTAAATGTAGTCATGGGAATTTGGCTGCCTTTCTTGTAATCCTTCTGCAGCACCGAATCGTGTGTAAGGTGTGTATATAGTGAAAGAGCACCCAACTCAATGTATACCCTTCTGTGTGCTGTAGAATGAGCTTTCAATGAGGGTGTTTGCTTTCCGGAACGTATATCATTGCCACATGCGCGTGAAAGCGTCCATCCGCGCGCACGCACTTCGAGCACCGAGTCGAGCGCTTATCTAGGAACACGATCGGAGGTCAGCGTCAACTTGCAGGTGCGCAAGAAGAGCGCGGAGGGATCAGGGGCTCAGGTACAAAAGGTTAGCTTCTAACACATGTGCGTCAGCTTCCCCAGCGCCGCAGGCCAGCCCCCCCACGGAGCGAAACCATCGGCCGCCTGCCAAGCAGCCGAAACGAGGGGAGGGGAAAAAAGAAAAAAAATCCACCTCGCATGAAGTCGCGCACGCATAGGTAGAGACGTGACGGTGCTGCGTCCAAGGAGGTTAAAAAATTGCAATTTTTTTAACCTCATTGGCTGCGCCCCTGCTTAGAAGGTGTGGTCGTGTTGGGCCCCTACGGGATATGGTTTGGGAATACGCGGCCCGGGCGCCGTGGGGATTATATCCTCCTTGTCCCGTGACTTCACCCCCCATTCCACCCCCAACGAAGGGCGACCTTCCCGTTCGAGGCAAGCAGAGTAGTGGATACGAATTCGCGATGCGGAGGAAATAAACAGTAAAGAATCAGTGGCCCCCACGGACGCAATGACGACGCTGATGATGCCTGGCCCAGGAAAAAGGATGTCTTACGTGCAGCTTTCCCGCTCATGGCAGTTCTTTCAAAAGTGATTACGCTGTAGTTATTTAGCGAAATGGAAAATTCTTTCGCGCAGCTAATATTGGGGGTGAAAACTTTCTTTTTGCGCAGTTTCAAGTCTAGCACGTTGCGAGACTAAGTTCTACAGCCTTGTAAACTATCCCATACAAATGCACGGGAAGTAAGATTTGACAGAGAATTACGCAAAACACATTCAGAGTACTAGAAACTTCTTTTAGAGTTTTCATCTCCACGTTGACTCCTTCCTTTCTGCCAAAGTTTCGCTAGTTTCCTGAGCGGTCGGAATTTTGAGCCAGAAAGCTGGGGATGAGCCTCGACAAAGCGTAGAAGATCCTGGAGCCACGTCGGACCTAAGGGAGGGGAGCACGACATCTTCGACTTCTCTCTGCACGGCGCGTCTTGCCTGGTCATCATTGGCGTCTCTAGTCTGGAGACATAGGGCTGGTGATATTGTCGAGTTCTAGTCTGGGCTGGGGCTACCCGGCGCGGCTTCCTTATTCTTCACGGCTGCGCCCACGCCGATGTGATGCGATGTTGGGGGGGCAGGACGGGGATGAATTTAGACACTCCACCAAATGTTAAGAAAATACGTGTTTGGATAGTTATATTAACGGAAACTACGTGAAGAGGATCAAGGGTACTCCTTAATACTTGAGGATAGGTATTAGGCCCACGTCATGCACGATGTTATCGGCCCCATGCCGTACACTCACGTCTTAAAAATTCCGCTTAGTATTCTTGTTTTCAAGTTTACGCCGGGGATTTTTTGGCGGGCCTAAACCTGCAATATTCTTGTTCCCTTTCTATATGGGTGCAGGGAAGTTGCGGCTGACACAAGCATAATCATACGCATCTGGCTCAGCAGTGCAAAAGCTAGGGGATCACCGGAGGTGATAGCGAACAACGCGAACTGAAAAATTGAAGCCACAAGAAAAATAAAAAGCGCGAATGAATATCCAAAAACGACTCCGAAGCTTTTCAGTTGTTCCCGTGAATATCTTTAGGATGCGTTTCCGGCAGGGTTACCGCGCCTTTCGCAAAAACGTCATCGGATGAACTGTGGCATGAAACCTTCCGGACCTGCAAACCCACGTGACACCTGTAGCGAGCCGCCATTCAGCGGCTATGAGCAGAACGAGATCGTGCCCCGCGGCTACTCCTCGCTCACCGCAATCTAGAAGGAGCATTCTATGCCTCTCACAGAACCACCAAATTCCACGCTGGTCTCCGGGATGGCCGCCTCAACCGATGCGTTTGAAAAGCACTTGAACACACGCGGCAACAAACTCGCTCAAAAGCGTTCGTATGGCATCGAGCAAATTCAGGCCCGAACGAAGTGTCACGCAGAACAGGAACGTCTTAGTTAACAGCGGAACGTGTCTCAAACCCATAGGGTTTCTCACTAGCTTACCTAAAGGGAAATCTGGCGCTAGCGTCTGCGTGATTCTGCGCTAGGGCTCCATGTCTCCATGGGTGCTGCCATACCGTGTAGTTCGGGTAGTTCGTGCAGCGGTCAGTTTTATGATTGAGGCGAAAAGCAAAAACGCCCGTGTGTACGAGATTCGGGCGCACGTTAAAGATTCCCAGGTGGTCAAAATTAATCCGGAGCCCTCCCTACGGAGCACCTCATCGCCTGCGTTTGGTTGGCGCGTTAAACCCTAGAATAAATTAAAAAAAGCTGGAAGAAAAGTAATCTATTTTTCCTATAATTCTGGGCATTACCTCGGATGTCTGTTGCAATGTTACTTCTTCTTTATATACCTATTTGCTCTCCTAACGGCCGACGCACGCAGAATGCGTACCGGATTAATTTTGAGTTACTGTGCGCCGAAAGCGGTGGACGGCGTTTTTTGCTTTTCGCCTCCAAAGAAAACGGCCGCAGCACGCCGGTAATCAACCCCGCACCTCGTGCTCAGAAATATGCACCGCGGCGGGTTAGCATAGAATAAAAGTCCGAAGGGCGTTTTCTAGTCTTTTCTTTTTTGGTGGGGAGTTTATCTGAGGCAATTTGGTGTTGGAGAAGCAAGAGCCAGGAATTGTTGAGGAGCGCCTAGCAACAGCGGTCCTGGTTTGCCACTGTACTTGGTTGGGCGTGTTTCGTTCGCTACACAACGACAACAACAACAACAACAACAAAAAAAAAACAGTAGAGCTGGAGTTAAGTAAAACAGTTGAAACGGCTATCCCCCCAGAGATTTTCGGATTTTTTCCCCCTGGCACCAGCGGGACCGTTTGTTTGCATGGGAGACGTACGAAAACACTCACAGCGTTGCAAAATGGACGAAAGTTCCGAGTGGCTCTGCGGCTGCTGCTTACAGCTCCGCAGAGGCATTTCTTTC
Organism: Haemaphysalis longicornis; assembly: GCA_013339765.2. Classification (NCBI taxonomy): domain Eukaryota; kingdom Metazoa; phylum Arthropoda; class Arachnida; order Ixodida; family Ixodidae; genus Haemaphysalis; species Haemaphysalis longicornis. The sequence goes on from JABSTR010002546.1 coordinate 8,755, forward strand.
TTTCTTTCTTTTTTGTTCTGTTCGAAAACCGACAACCAAGCTTACGAAAGAACTTTGTAAACTTTACCATGCTTTCACTGCGGCTTACTCAGTAGCGGCTTTTGCATTTCCCTTGTTCGCTGATGTGAATTTGAAGTGCTCCCATGACGCGTTTCTGGAAGTGAGGAATATCCTTCGCGGTCAACTCTGGAAGGGTTCTCAAGCCTGCGTTTCCAATTTGTGGCGGCGAGCAAAAGACGCGGTAAATGAAAGCGAGGTTCCACGTTCCACACCCCCCCCCCCCCCCCCCCCCCCCAAAAAAAAATGAATCACCCATTCGACCGTTCTTTTTTTTTTTTTTTTTTTTTTTTTTTGCTCCGCTTCTACGAGCAACAAAAAACGAGAACTGTGTTTGCTGGGAAACTTCTTCTCATTCTCCCCAGCAGTCTTTAAATACGTGGCCTCACCTCTTCGTCTAGGGCTTCTCCAGGTCGGCGAATAACAAGATGCGTGTTGGCTTTACAGACGTTTTGAGGAACTCGTCATGTTAGGATTGTTTTATGAAATATTCATCCGGAATGGGGAAACTGGTGGTTTTTCGGGTGTTTGAGAAAAAATTAGTGGTAGTGGTAAGAATATTTCTCAGCATGTATCAAAGTCTAATGGAATGTATCCTGACTTCCCTGAACTTAAATTGTTAGTAATTATACCCAGTAAAACCCCACCAAATGTGGAGAATTTTGTGGAGGCGAAGAAACGTCGTGGGAAGGTAGTTAAATTGAGAAACAAGTGCATGTTATAAGACATTCAGGATAGAAATTTTGTATGATTACAATTCAAGTATAGCCCCGCGAAAAGGAAATTTGCGCGCTGCAGAATTTTGTAATTAATTACGGAATTATTCACAGCCACAAGTATAGGGGACATCACCGATGGGCGCGCGATCACGGCGGGCCCGCGCGGCTGCTCCTTTGCCTTGAATCTCAACCAAGATGCTCAGATGTGAGTTTCACACTGGAATATTTTGTTCTTCTGATAACATGTTCTTCTACCTTCTTTCCAAACTAAAATGCTGTTGCCTGTGCCGCAGATGGTATTAGTTGCTATTAGGTGCCGTTTATATTGGAAATACAAATGAAGGCCCAAAATAAATATAAAGAAAAAATCCGCCGCAACAACAAACTGAAATTCCGTCAATGGTATAATAATGCGTGTCCTTCTTTTTGTTTATAGTTGGCCGCCGCTTGTGTAATTGCAAGTTTTTTGTTTGCAGACTTCGGTTAGATCAATGAGCAGCCAAACACGTTGGGTTATTTTGTTAGTTGAACTACCAATTTAAGTTTTCTTTTGTTTCTTTTCACCAATGATGCGCGCGCACACCAAGCCAGCAAACGGCCAGCTTATAGGCGGCGCCCTGACTAAATCTAATCTCAACCAAGTGCCCTAACTTCGCCTATTATATATTTGTCCGAAGGTGCGTGTCCTTCTTCCGCCGCTTGTGTAAGCATCGACAATGATTGATCCGTTTTCACGATGTCGTATTCGTATTTCTGCCGGTTCACCTCGTTCATTTTTATTTTTGTTTTTATAGGAAGGGTGTACAAGATGCGTGCTTTTGATTTCGTGAGTTCATTGTAACCATTTTTTATAATTTTCTTTCTCTATATTTCGCTGTTTTTATAGTATTGTTCGGCCGACTATGTCAATTTACACTATTACAGTGATAACATTCGTCAATTCCGCCGATCATGCCTTTTTGTGCGAAAGCAGAGCGTTACACGGTGGCTCTTTTTGGATTTAGTTATTCGTATTTTAGGCGTTTTTGTTGGGGTTTTTATATTGTTTCTGTTTTTTTGTCGGAGAAGTATAAGATGAATATTTTTGCTTTTCTAAGTTGAATTTTAGTGTCCCTAATCACGGCCGGTCTGGAGGCACTGAAGAGCTCTGCGCTCGCTCGCCGCCTTTAGACCTAAGCGGCGTCGCGATTTCAACAAAGCTATTCGAAAAGCTGACCGAGTGCAGTCCGAATTTCCCGTACGACGCTGTGAGCGCGGTTCGAGCCTGCAAAACGTGCGTACATTCGGAAGGAGCATTCTCTTCGTGTGCGAGCCAACGCAACGGCCGAGGAAGCCGCCGGCGAAGGGTTGGCTCTGAGCGCCCCCAGAAAGTTGCGGCGATATATGCAGAAACAGCCCCCTTTGCGCATGCCGTAAAGGCGGCGAGCGAGCGCAGAGCGAGCTAGCGCTTCCAGACCGGCCGTTCCTTCATGTTTATTCTTGTATTTCTCGCTTTTTAAAATTCTGTTCATGCAGTTATCTCCTCTTACCGCTCTCATAACGATGAAATGCATTAACACTGCCAATCATGTATTTTGGGACAAATGTAAGGGGTACCACGGTTGGTCCATTTTCGCTTGTTTCAGTCGTGTTTCAGTCTTTTTTTACAGTTTTGCTAGGTTCTTTTTGTTTTGGAGATCTATAATATAGAACAGTCCCCATAAAGGAACAACATGCCATCGACGTAACACGCACAATAAAACCGGGTGCGCCCTTTTCGTAGGCGCTTGCCGGATGCGCGCTTTCACTAACCATGCTAAGTAATGCTTTCACGTCAATCGCTCAAATTTGCTGTACGTGGCTTAACAAAAGAGGCAAGCGATGTAAACCCGGTTTCACGTGTCGCAGCCTCTGAAATTGCGCGCTGCATAGCTTTGGCCGCGGTCTCCTGTTTTAAGGCCCACAGCGGGCCAGTTAAACGCTCCACGCACAGGCCGTTACTCAGGACCATTCCAGAAAACTAACTGCATGTGCAAGTGCGATCCCGCCAAAAGTGCGAACGAGCTAGATTGAGCTCGTAACCTCGAATCCTTCGTCGAGAAATCTCCACGCTTCTGAAGTCGGTTAATGCATACACGCTACCCGCCGTTCAGCTCCTGCGTTGAGCATTTATATAGTGGGAGCGTGTTTACTGCCAGTTTTAACGAAGCCGTAAAATGTTCATTCTGGAAAGCACCGCTTTCTGAAGGGACACTACGTGTATGCCTGGCAGCCTACACGGAGGGAATGCGGTAGTAAACGTGCCCGCCTTTTCAGCGGGCATCCGTGCGGATTGTTCCGGAGATTTGTTCTAATTTCCAGTAGTTTCAGCAACTAAGCAGGTAGCTAAGCCCACAGTAAAGAAGGCGAAATAATGGCTTTAGGGGGGGGGGGGGAACTCCTGGCTTAGAGTCGCGCGTGTCTGCAACAAAGGAGGACTGCTTGAAACAAGCGAGCGCAGTGTTGATGGCGCCATCCGGCGTGGGCACAAGATAAATGGTACGGCCATAAATGCGTAACTGGATTAACGCTCGGTAACTACCGGCCGTGACAACGCGGGGGCGCTATTTTAGGCCTTGTTGCTTCCCTCACAGGTGGCATGTTCCTCGTAGCAACAAAGGGTGTGGCAAGTTTGTGTATAACTAGCGGAAGGAATGAGAATTCAATGTCTTCGGATTGTCGATTCTGTAAAAATCCTCGGAGTGATTTTTTCAAAACATTTAACGTGAAACGAGCATATTCAGTATGTACAATCAAAAGCGTCATCTGCTGTTGGCATTATTGCTCGAATGAGGCATATTTGTCCTGTAAAAGTGAAGATTCTATTGTACAACTCCTTGGTATTCTCGTTGTTTTCTTACTGCAGCCTTGTGTGGTGCTAGACGGGCGTGTCCAATTTGACAAAGCTACATCTATTGCAAAAAAAAAAGCTGTTCGCTACATAGCTAACGTTCACTTCCTTTATCCCACTAAGAACCTTTTTTTGAAGTACGACATTCTTTCAGTGTACTCTTTGTATAATTATAGGCTGTTGGTAATCTACAAACGATTTGTACAGTGTAATGAAAACGTCCTAACCTTGCTAGCTCAACTGCGACAAAACACCCATGTTCGACAAACACGTCACATGGAGAGATGGATAGTGCCGACGCCACACGCTTACTATGTTCAACAATCTTTACGGTACACATTGCCTGTTCTGTTAAATAAGCTATCCCATATGTAATGCAAACCGTAACATTAGATGGTTTTGTGAGCACAAGTTGTGATTTTTTGTACTTTTTCTGTGTTGTTGTTGTTGTTTATGCGGTTGTTGTTGTTTTCTTTTAAGTGAAAGAACCTCACTTTCTGTGTTATTGCATGAAGTGGTAGTATGCAATATGTTTTTGAAATTGTGCGTGTAACCTAAGCTCTCTCCGCTAAGCTGTCAACGAAAAGGGGGTCGGGGCCCCGTCAAGCTGTTCAAACAGCTTTTTGTCTCGCCTCCTCCTGTAAAAAAGGAAATAAAAGAATGAAAGAATGAAAGAAAGAAAGAAAGAATCCGGAGAGATGAGTGAATGCTGGTTTCTCGACACCTTGTCTAGTGGTCAGTAGACAACAAATTCTGCAATGTTGCTGATTATATAAGTGGCAATAATTGTACAATAAGAGCGTGCAGCTTCTCACCAAACATAACGTGTGATAGAATATATACCTCCCGTAATGCTGCCCATCTTGCTGCACGTTCATCCTCATGCTGCGTACACTGCTCAGCATGCTGTCATAATAAGGTCGCTTCGTGCAGTTGCGGCGATGCGTTGTTGTGAGCGTCATAATCTCGCACTTCAGTATGTAGCCTAGTCCTTCGTAGAACGACACGTACAAGGCAGCAAACCCTAATCGACCATACAACGTCAAGCCCCCCTCATTCTGACGCTCTCATACCGTTCAGCGCGTAGCCATCGCGAGTACAGTTCAAATGAAGTGGAATGCCACACAAAAAAGGAAGCGAACATCCGTAATGGTTCCAACTTTAGCAAATACTTCGGATATCTCGCTAGAGTTCGTCGCAATTCCAGCACTCGACATATCCGCAGAAGCCCCCTGTTCGAACAACGGGGTGTGCATCGAGGGTGAGTCATAAAATATCGGTTCAGTGGTTCCGCCGTGGTTCATGATCGGTCACCCCGATGACGACGGAAAGAGACTTCGTGGCAACGTCATTAGACAGGGCAGCCCTGGCAGCAGTGGCAGCAAAAGACGGATGGCTCTGCATTCGGTCGTGGGACTTGTCCGCTTCGTGTTGCGGACGCATGATTACCCCAGGTCTGAGAAGGCTGCGCCTTCGTATAGCGGCGGCGTATTGTGGTGGACAACACGCCTGTCGTGTAGTGACGAAGAGCAGAACAAAAGCAAATTTGACACCAATGAGAGAGGTTGGGAAACCATTTTTTCTGTAACTTCTCCAACAGTGAACTTATACGATGATGAGATTTGCTGATCTCAACCGAACGGTATGCCGATGTTTTTGTCCTACAAAAGTTCGTTGAAGATAATGTGGCACATCCTTTGTATCACTTACGCATACGTGTCAAGCTGTGTGTACGGGTAAATTCTGGTGCACGTTGTGCACGGAGGACGGGGTCAAACCGTTGTCCGTGTATCCAGCTGCACCAAGTCTTAGCCCATAAGCCCCTGCGGTGTGGAAAAATATTTTTTTTTTGAACAAATAAGTTTCTCTAACCTATTCTTGTTGAAACATTTCTCTGAGCCGACGAGTAAACTATTTTTGTTTTTAATGAAAATCCTGCTTGAATGCAAGGAACGTTGCGACTCTTAACGATTCCCTGGCATCTTCATGCTCGTTTGGGGCACACCATATTCGGCAAGGTACGGCATTCCTGTACGCACTGATCGAAATAAAACGGCTGTCTATACAGCAGTCTCGCTTGTTTTTTTACCTTTATTCTTTTTTTGTGCACCTATGTTGTCGTCCATCGGCGCGGAGACTGGCTGGTACGCTGTGTCGATAGGAAAGGGGCATAGGAACTAGGGCCCCTGTTCCCCGCTCCGTTAGAGAGACATGCGTGATCGCTTCCGTTAGTGGCACAATTTTTCTCGCGGTCCCCGTGATTTGACCGCTCGGGGCACCGTACGCTGACACGGCGTTCTCCCGCACTGGTCTGGGGCGGCAATTTACGGCTCTCCGGGGGTCATTATTGGGGCCAACAGATTGACGCTACTGATACACGTAGTCGGCCCCGCAGTACGCCCCGCAAGTAGCAAACCGAGGGCAAGTAGATTAATGCAATAAAAGCGCGAGCGTGTGCGCGAAAGCTTGTCTGCTCGCTTTCGAGATAATATACGGAGAGTCGTCAACGACGGATGGTTGACGTTCACGCCTGGTATCGGATAGAAAAAAAGCGAGAGGTAAAAAAAAATTGGTCAAGGGTAGGGAAATATTTGGACATGCGAATAGATGATCCCAAGGTTAAGGCAGTCAAAACGTGAGCCTAAACCATTAAGCTTTACCACTGGTTTTACGAAGGTGCCGTTTTTAACCACCTCAACTCGCTTTGGCAGGGAAGCCTTACAGTTTTGATAATTTTTCAAAGAAATATTCTCCATAAAAATTTTTCTCGAACATACTGACAAAAAAAAACGGCCACCCTCGCAGTTCAGATACGAAGCCGCGTATCGCAGCCTTTTTGTCTGCCCTCGGACACCTGTACGAATTGCAGTTGTCCACAAAAAATTGATTGATTGATTGATTGATTGATTGATTGATTGATTGATTGATTGATTGATTGATTGATTGATTGATTGATTGATTGATTGATTGATTGATTGATTGATTGTAGACCGAGAAAACAGCTGAGCTGGAGGTGCTTACTAACTTTAACTTAGCTTTTCTTAGGTCTGCCCCTTCTTGCGAGATAGATGATTAAAGCACGAAGCTTTCTCTGTGCAAGCTGAGTTAAGCCAAAATCCATAATCCACCTTCCCAAACTTCGCAATCAAAATTGCCAAAGTCCAAAGCCGCAGTCCACTTCAACTCAGCCAAACTCCAAAGCCAGCGCGTACGCTAAGAACCCAAAGGAAATGCTTTGCGTCCCTAAAACGTTGTTATATTCGAAGGAATTTTTGTATCATCGTCTGTGAAGTGTGGGTTGTGCATTCAACCTGAAACTGAGATCATGGTTTTGTTTGTCTGGAGACGCAGTGTTCTTCTGAGGCATTCTACAACGGAAGCTGGACGACGACATATCCGATTTCTTCCAGTGTACAGAGACAGTACGTTTCTAAAGGATCTTTTCCTACATATGGGGCTGTCCAGTTTGTGGAAGTGCCGCATGATTGATCTACATGCGGACCCTCGTTGTTCAAACAAATCAATCTTTCAGGAGCAATGTGCGTGGGTACGAGGCGTCTATGCTGCCCAAAGTGAGCCCCCACAATGGCTTACCCTGTTGATGCGTGTGTGTGCCTTGCGGACTTTTAGCGAGAACTTTTGACTTGTTCCCCTTCTTAAAGAGGCCAGGAGGGCAAAGTAGAAGGTTGCTTTATTCAAAAGATTTTGTGTTTTACAGTGCTCCTAGCGCTTGTCCGGGAGCAAATGATACTGCATCCACTGAGGAGGAAGAGGAATAAACATTTATTCAACTGTATGAGTTCCTTTGTGGGAGGCCTCCTTAGTCCAGGAAGCCTTGGTCCTTGGCTGCCCGGCGGGCCCTGTCCACCAGTCGTTGCTGGTCTTGAGGGCGTGAGCTAGTCAGCTGGTACTCCCACTGCTCCAGTGTTCTGTTTGGTAGGGGGGTTAATGATGGCAATTGTCGGCACTCCCAGACCATATGGTAGAGAGTGTTGGGTGTGGGGCAGTGTTGACAAGTCAGTGTGTATGTTGTTGGGTAGATGGCATGGAGTAGTGTTCCGTGGGGGTAGGTGTTAATTTGCAGCTCTCTGAGGGTAATGCGTCCTCTCTGGTCATGTTGGGGTGCGGTGGGGGGTAAATGCCGCGCTGCAGTCGGTAATGGGTGAGGACACCCGTGTATCTTCTTGGAATGTCATCGCTCGGGGTCATCGATCCGTCTGCAGACGAGGGGAAGGCCCGGAAGGTATGCTCGCGGGCAGCGGCGCGGGCCACTTTATTCCCCTCGAGGGATACGTGGCCTGGGGTCCAGACTATGTGGAGTTCGGGGTGGCTTTGTAATCAGGATGCGGATGGCTTGACCAGAAACACGACCTAGTTGGTAGTTGCGGCAGGTGGTTTTGGAGTCTGTGATGACAGTGAGGTAGCCCGAGCCCGTGGTAGCAGCGAGGGCAATGGCGATTTACTCTTCGGACTCTGTGTCCGGGATTGGGATTGTGGCCGACGTGAGTTAAATGCCATGGTTGTTGACAACGCTGATGGCATGCGCAGACTTTCGAGGGTACCGGGCAGCATCTGTGTAGCGGACCGCTGGTTTGTTGTCTCGGATAAGGCATTACAGCAGGGGGGTATAGGCAAATACATGAATACAATTCATCACATGGGGAAAAAAAGACACGAGGATAAGTGACACAAATCAACCCAATAGCGCAATTTAGGTTAAAAGTTTGATTCTCCCGCCAAATCGTGCGCTTTCGGAACGTCAGAAATGAAGTCACAAGCGCGCGTATACAAACGAACTTGCACCGAGTGATTGGGCAGCAGCGCTGCTTGCCGTCAGTCTTCCCAGATGGCACTACCATACTAAAGCACAGACCGTTGTCTGCCGTTGCTTTGTTTTTTGACCCTATTTGCATCTGGCTTGTGTTTGTTACTGTAGAAAGTAATCGCTTCGTAAAACACGGAATATCCTCGACAAACAGGGTCACGTAAGACAACGTCACTTACGCCAAACGGCCAGTGTGTGTAGGACAACTCGAAAGCGGCGAACTGCTGTGCAACTAAAACAAGCATGGTGCGCGCAGTACCAACAACAGTACGCATCGGTGCTTCTATGTTTACGCGTGCTTTCGTAACTTCCACTGTTTATCCCCCCTTCTTACTGCTATAAAAAAAAGAAAGTGCCCTAAATTTAAGCACGAATACCTCATTCAGCAAGCTTATAAGCTATGCCCAATTTGCGTTTGCTTTCGCCGGCCTCCGCCAATCGCAGAGCTGGCTGGTATGACATCGTAGGTTCTGTTGCGCGAAATGAGCTAGTGGGTCGCATGGCCATTCCCTTTTTTCCTAATTATATAGCCTATTTGAGTGACGTGTGCGTTAAAAGTGGGGTTAGTATGATTCAAACGACGCAGTCTTTCGAATAAACCAAGCTTGTCTTTTGTCTTCATGGCCCCTTTAATCTGCCAGTATTTTGGACTGTTTATAGAGTGCGCCTTTAGGCCCAGAAAATTGGAATTATTACCATGTACTAAAAAAAGAGAGAAAAATATTGCGATTATAGCGCAATCGGATGGACGCTGGTTTTACAACTCGAAAGATTCAGGTTCCATTCCGACCACGGGGAGCGTTTTTTTTTTTTTCTTGAAGTGCGTACTCGAAACACCTGCTCGTGGGCTCCTTACCTCCTCGCCACTTTCCCTCACGCTTATTGCCCTAGTATTTCCCGCCTCTCCATTTCGCCGAGCAGAGTATTCTGTTAACGATCCACACGGATAGAGCACAAGCTTAAACAGCTCCGCTAAGTTTTTAGGCGTACATGCAATATTGATACTTCAAGAAGAAGTACGACCGGTGAGGTAGAAGGTTTGCACGCATCATTTATATTTCATTTAATCACCGAAAATGTGATCTAAGCTGAAACTGCAGAGAAAAAAAACGAGAAACGTTCCCCGTTAGAGAGAGAGAGAGCAAGCAAAAGGAATAGTCCTGCGAATTTATTTGTCGTTTCTATGGGTTCCGGTTAGGGAGAATGGTTAGGAGACGTCAGGCATACAACTGCCCGGAGACTGTTCTAGCTGCCTAAGAAACCTTGTGAGAGATTTTTACAGGGAACAGGACAAAAAAGGGATGGGTAATAGAAGCGGTGCCAGGGAAGGGGAAAGGGCAATCGCACCGCTCCCGGAGGTTCTCAGCTCGTTAGTTTATTGCATATATACAAAGTGCAGTGTTTCAGCTTCGTGGCTTCACAAATTCACTCACTAACTCACTTACTCACTCAATCAATTACTCACGGCATTATTTTTCAACCTAACATTCAGGTTCATCGGAAGAAAAGCCGTTACATTCTGCTTGAGTGAGTGAGTGAGTGAGTGAGTGAGTGAGTGAGTGAGTGAGTGAGTGAGTGAGTGAGTGAGTGAGTGAGTGAGTGAGTGAGTGAGTGAGTGAGTGAGTGAGTGAGTGAGTGAGTGAGTGAGTGAGTGAGTGAGTGAGTGAGTGAGTGTTAGTAATTCTTGAGACACCCTGGCTGGCGGAATTCGTGGATAGTTTGTTCAGAAAGGTCTCTGCACTAATATATAACTTCAGAGGGCCGTTCTGTATGATCTTCAAATTAATTCCACGCATATCAACAGCTGCCCTTCCCTTGCTTCCTTTCTCCTTAATGACAAACCATGCCTTCGTTACCTATGATTCGTTGCCATTCCCAGTGGCGTGGCTCATAGCCTACGGGCAACATTCGACTGCTAAAGGCCGACGTGAGATTTAAATACCCTCCGTGATAAAAAGAGCGCATATTAGCACGCGATAGGCATTTGATGAATATTTTTTGTATGGGAGCGAACAATTACGTATAGAAAAATTAACGACATATAAAACAACGCCGTGTCATTCAGAGCAGCTATTGTTAGAGTCCCGACTACAAAACCCTCTTCGAAGCCCAAAGTCGTTAAACACAGGCCCGCACGACTCTTCCCATACATTAGATGAGTAAGAAAATCCTAATCTCATCGGTGTCAGCGGGCTTCAGCAGAAAAAAAAAGGCATAGCAGAGGAGAAAAGAAAGCGTCACTCTAATCGAACTTCAAAGTTTGAAAAACGTTGTGACTATCGCGATTTTTTTTTCTTAAGGGAATGAAAAGAAAGAAAAGCCCGAGCAGAGTTTCACTGCCTAGCGATGAGCAACGGTGAGGAGGCATAAGTAAAAAAAAGAAGCAGCATACAGAAATCATATTGTCATCCGGAGGGGGGCCTTCCCGTCACTTTCCAGTATCGTGGATGGTGCTCGTCAAAACTCGATGCCGGCTTTTGGCCCGCACCCATGCCGCGTGAGGAGGGCAGCAGGGTTGCGACGAAGGCTTTCGGGCGCGTAATGGCGTCTAGCGTTCGGCAGGCGTCGTCAGGCGGGTCGTTGTCTGAATCAATCCAATACACTTAGCGTACACTCGGCCTTTCCTCCCTCTTCCCGTTCCTGTTTCGTCTCGCCTGCAGCCTACTGGGTCCGCGTGTCTTAATGCGAACGTCACCCCATACTGAGCATAGCTTCTCCTGTTTCTGACCTCCGCTCTCTCTATTCCTTTCTTTCCATTGCTCAGTGCATTATGGTAAGCGGAAGGGGAAGGCAAAACGAAGGACGGGAGTGTTGAAGGAGACGAGGGAGGACGCGTTGACTGGTATGGAGGGGAAGCCATTCATCTGCGAAAGTGAACGGCGGGGCCGCTGGCTCCATTACGCGCTGGCCACCAGAACCGAAGAACGTGATTCTGCATGGCCGTCTCATTGCCTCGCGGTGTCGCTGGAGAGTCCTAATAAAACAGCCAATGTGCAACCTTGGCGCTGAGCCTGCAGTCGATAAAAACGGCGCCAGTTCTTAATCATTCTCCCGTTTTCTCGGGAAAACGTTGCTTACCACGTGAACCTCTCCGGCAAACAAATGCCTCAATGCGACCAGAAACGCCAGCCACTTCACTGAACTGTCAACAGTAACCTGACGACAACGTCATCCCCGCTCGCTGCACTTCTGTTGATAGCGCGGTCACTCCTTTCCATACTTTCACTGGGCATTATTCCAAGAGGCACCCTAATAGAATGTGATATCTGCTAAAGACAGCGCAAATGACAGTGAATCCTAAAACAACCAATACAAGGTCGCAGAACAGACGGCCAGTTTTCATGGCTTGAGCGTCATGGCACTGAGCTCAAGGTCGCTGGCTGAATTCCCATTCCCGGCAACGTACAGGGCAAGACCAATGTGTTAACGGATTCGAAGCAAGCCTACAGAAGCTTCAAGTCTGGCTGGCTGTCCAACTTTACTCTTCGAGTGCTCAAAGATAAAAAGGCTCCGAAAGAAAAAAATTGGCCTGCGTACTGCTCCGTTCGTTGCAACTAGTGTGGGTCCTGGCCTATTCTGCGGTCAAAGGTAAGGCGAAGAGTTGTCCCACCAGCAAGTTTATAGAACCCCAGCGCAGCAGAACGTGACATCTTGGACCTTGCGTAGGGCCACGGCTGTTGAAGAGGCGAAAAGCCAACCATATTGATTTCGCTCACCCCTTCACAGGAAAAGACATAACCGGACATAGACGGGTAATTTAGCTATTTACTATTGCAGACATTGTTTTGATGAGGGGCAATCGGAGACAGACGACGGACGACAGACAGACAGACATAGCAGACAAATCTGGTTTAAGTAGCCCAAGAGCGTCTTTAAAAATACCAGTGTGGGTCCTGGCCGCATTCGCGGTGGAAGGGGAAGAGTTGTCAACAAGCTCACGCTGAATACAGGGCCACGGCTTTTGAAGAGGCAAAAGCACACGCCCACCCACAGGGACATCTATACTATTTACTACAGGGATGACAAGGTATCAGCACCACACGACAACTCACGAGGAACAGCACACTCTATACCGGCAAATCAAGACAGAGTTCCCCACCACGGACTACTCAAATGCACGTTCCCAAAACAATTTGAAGAAGCCTGCCTACTCTGCAAAAAATCAGGCACTCTCCAGCACACGAGAAGAGAGTGTAGGCTTACACCGCCTTCCTTAACTATGCCTCGCCGCCTCCATCACCTCCCCCCCCCTCCCCGCCTTAACCTGTAACGAGCGATAAGGATCTTGCTGTTCAGCCCCGCCCTGGAGGGTGTGATACGGCTGGGCACCAGGGGCCGGGCGTCGAGAGCACCATATGGATTCCGTGAGGAGGAAACCACCTCTGTCCTGTGTGGATTCGCCCTAAATCCTTCTTGAACAGCGATTCTTCTCTGGCCAGCCTTTCTTTCCTAGAGGCGAAATACGCAGACGGCGCCTGTTGTCCTAATTTTGGCACACGTTACGATCTCGAGGATGGCGACGGCTTATGTCCACACACAGCACCGAGTGTGCGTCATGGCCTCGGTGTTACCTATGGCACGCAGTTCTGCACTTGTAGAAATGACGAAAAAAAAAAACAAGAACTATTGTGTTCCAAATAGAAGGACTTTTTTTTATGGGGTGGGGGGGTGTCTACTTCTTTAACGCACCTGTCATGCGAACGTAGAACGGATTGCGAGAAAGGCGTTCGTACTCCAGTGCACGGTCCCCAAGATAACAAATGACGACAAGGAGCCAGACAGTAGAAGAGTTTTATTATAAGGTATGACGTAACTATGATGATGCTTACTGCGCTTTGTGTGCGCAGCGAGACAAAAACCAGTAGTCATTACAAGTTGACAAGCTTACCAGCTCCTAAACTGGCAAGCCTGTGTCTCCCTCATCCAATAACCTGTCTTGTAAAGATATCAGCAATGAGTGAGGTCGAGACTACTTCCCAGTACTCCAGGACAAAAACAAAATGTAATTAGGGAACGTATTCTATACGAGACTGAGTGTCACTTTGACCCTCTGGATATTTGCTGCGATGGTGAGCGATTACTTTAAATACTTATGCAGACTGAGTATGCACAACTAGACCAGCTAGTAAAGATTGCACATAAATACGGATGACGGGTAGAAGAATGAATTAGTAGTTGATATAGTTTTCCACGTAAAAGTTTTAATAAACAGAAGCGCTTTCTTGGTCCAGGTGACTTCAATTTTGTCGCCATTAGTGAATCACGCAGAACGGTAAAGAAGTTATGAAAGCAACGGAAGAGCCGAACCGTACGAAACTATAAGTCATCCCAAACAACCTCCTTCTGCACGCTGACTTGCCTGCGCAAACCAAAAAAAAATGTTCTCGTTTCGTTTCTTTTTAGCAGTTCGTGCAATGTGTTTTGCGTTTGTGCGCGGGGTATTATTTTTGTAGGTGTTTTATAGGCTGCATTTTTTGTTTCTTTATTCACTCTTTAAGCACTTTCTCCGAAAGTTTCGGGGGAACTCGCGGATAGGCTCTTCCGGCTTTCGGAAGTGCGGCACTGGACAGTCCTGGGGACGGTTTCTTCAGCGGTACTTCATTCGGCGCTAAAATAAAATGAAAAGTAAACAGGCGGCATGCGTTAAAATTTAAGGAAAAAAAAAAACAAGCCTCAAAATCAATGGTCGTCCAGCATGCATGATATAAACAAAGGGATACCGTGGTAGTCGGCATTTCTGTGGCACGCTGCTGACCGGCGCCATAAAGTGCGAAATAAATTCGATCTCGGGATTGAATTTATTCAACCGCATGATAGGATTTCTTGTCCTGTGGTGATTTAAAACCTGAAGAAAAGAGGTTCAGAATTCCGCATTTTAAGCCCACGTTCGAGGTGTGTTCAGGTCCCGAGGTCCGAGGTTGACGCAGGAATAGCAGAAAAATGCACCGTAAAGTAGCTTAGAATTTGTGGATTGATTTACGGACTCAGAAAGCGGCAACTCACTTGACTTTTCTGTGAACCGCACATTCCTGGCACACTCATATAATCGCTCCAGTGCAAACTACACGTATTTCAATCATTTAGTGGCCGCATTTCCTCGCAGCAGGAATCCATTCCCCTGTTCTGCCCTCGGTCCAGCTTTCATCGGTGTTTCGCTTTACCTCACATTTGAGTTCTCGCCATTGTATTACTTCGCACGATGCAGATACACATGGTGTTAAAAATATTCATGCACCTACATTTCAAAAAACAGCAGTGGCGGGATTCGAAGAAAACCTAGTGCATATGTTTCCAGTACAGTGGCGTAGTCGCCAAAAAAATTTCTTCCCGCTACTCCATTGTACTGGAAACATTATAACACTAGGTTTTCTTCCAGTAGCGTTGTTGCTCTTTTTTATTATCTTGGTCGATGATAGTTGCGACAATCCTGTATATCGCGGTGGACACTTCACATTCTCGCCACGGCGTCGTTGTCGCGAGCGCCGCAAAAAAGAGAGAGGCCTGATGATGGTGCTATGTATAAGGGTCAAAGGACAAGCGCAGTGGTGGGATTGCTTATGACGCAACAATGGGAACTTCGGCTCGGAATGGGCTATAGAAGGCGCGATGGACACGGTGGCAGTAAAGTTGCGTCAGCGTTAATTGAAGGGGCTGAATAATTTACGGCGTTCTCGGAACTACCATGCCCTCCCCGATGTTAGCCGGCCATTTTTTCCAGAACATTGTTGGGCTTCCCGCATGCTTTTATTGCTGCGAGGAAAAAACAAAAGTGCAGGTTTGCTTTCTGTGTACGGTCCTGTCGTTGTCATGACAATGCTTTGAAAATAATTATTTGTTTCTTTCAGGATTTCTTTTTTTTCAGATATGACTCTTCGCTGCTATAGCACTTTTTTTTTTAATTATTTTCATAAAAGTTCACTAACCGCTGCTTTTCAGAGTACTCTGGGAGTGATCCGGGCCCGAGGTGACGCAGCGCTATGGGCCGGGCATCTTGTAGTTACACTCAGGCAGAATGTGCTCGAACCACGAAACGGTGTGCAAAAGTTCATCAGCGTCTTCGGGCCGCTTGTTCACGGCGGAGACGAAAAGGCCACTCGGACTGGAACAAGCCCTTGCGGTGTAAAAAATTGGCAAGCCATACCGCTCTGCGAAAGTGGATGTCCATGCGAAGTTGTTGTAAACTACTTCACATGCTGAAACCTGACGCATGCGGCTGGCCATTTCGGACGAGAGCTGGTCGGTTCTGCCTTCGACGCTGTTGAGCAAGGCGATTTCGCTCCCTTCGGCACTCATTGTACTGGCGCTCTACTCGGGGAGCTTTCCTTTACGGGGTCTACCCGTCGCGGTGTTGGAAATGACCTGAAATGAGGTTGCTAGTTGCGCTTCACACGAGGGCTTCGAATGACGTCAACTGCCCTTTTCGAGAGCAGCCGCCAACCTAATCGTCACCAGGATCACATGTGGGGAAGGTCTGGTTCCGATTGTTCTAAAACGCCTCATCATCCATCATGCGGTTTAGATGCTTGTTTTGGATCTTTGAACGAATTCTGATCTCTATGGTGTATGCTTGATTATCAAAAGTTTTCCTTGAAAGGTTTTTTGCTTACTACAGAGACACGAAAATTTTCCTACCGGCAACAGCCTACAGCTTCGCAATAAAAGACGGTAGGACAGGCTACCAATTTGTAAAAGAAGTAGGGATGCATCCTAAAGGAAGTGTCTGCGATAAAGATAAACGTGGCGGATGAAATATAACAGCCAACAAAGCGTACACGCAACCCGGGAGTATGAGGAACACGCATAGGCAGGCTTTTATAAACATAGGCGCATTGACTGCCTGAACGCTGAGACAAGCGTTGAGGCGACGGAAGCAGTTGACACGCCACGACTACCCCGCATTCATCCATTCCACCCATCGCATTCAGTATGCTCCATTTCTTGTCGCGTCACGTACGCACGCAGACACACACATATACGTGTAGATGAACGTCAACACGATGTCCAGTACAAATGCAGCAGGGGAGTGTTGCGTACGTGTGTCATTGCGAAATTCGCCAAAGCCGCAATAGCAGCAGAAAGAAGACGAACAAAATTATAAAAGAACAAAAAATCGCCAGCGCATTCCACTGATCTCCGTGACAGGCGTAATCTTTGGCCAGCCTGCACATTTACCGATGGGAGCGATCCACGTAAGGAAACTAGCGGAGACACGTGGTTAATACATTCCAGTCTGCTGTATTCTTCTTCACATTCCCTTACTCTATTTGGTTCCGGCCTCTTTACTACTGTCCGTGCCGTGCCTTCAGGTCTTTTTTACGTCAGCTTTCCCGAGGGATGAAGACGTGACAAGCGCTCCGGATGGCGCCAACGCGTCCACTTTCTGGCGTTGTCGCGTCGACGACACCCGGTAATTGGTTCGCCTGAAGCCGCTGTCAAGGATAGCGCAGTGGCCGCCAAGACGGCGGCCACTGAGCCTTCGTCTTTACCAATATTGCATTTCTCTCTTCTCTCACGCTATTTGTGCTGTAAGTCAGTTGTATGACCGAATTCGCGGGTTCTAGGATCGTCCATCCAAAGTTAACAAATACAAACAGGGTAAGACGAAGCTGGCGACTGTGCGCATAGTGAGGTATCTCTGAATGAGCAATGCTGGGTAAACCAATACTGACGAATATGCTGTTAGCACTTGAGGTGTAACCGCAGTGTCCACTGTTAACGTGTCTCGGGGAATAGACAGCGATGCAAGGGGAGGGATCGGTAATTCTACTTGTAGAAGTGATGTTTCAGAAGGAAAGTAATAGGTGGCAGCAAGTGGCAAAAAAAAAAAATCGAACACAGCGCCTAAAATGGACCATCGCTCTTTTGCCAGTGGGCCGCTGTCAGACAGTGGAGTGCTCGTTTTCCGAGAAGCTCTAGTTTCCCGCTGCCCAATTTACGTGCTTCTGACGGAGGAATTCGCTACCAATAGTTTCGCTGGCAATCCCCAGAGACAAGCCCCTACATCGCTCCTTGAAATAGAAACCAACCGTCATGGACGCGCGTAGAGAGACAAACGATTCACCTGCGATGAGCAAACCACTGTTTCTGTCGGCCAGGCGGGAAAATGGATATGAGACGTGGTAGTCATTCGATAGAGATAAATAGAGAGAGTGCCCGCAACGCCTCAAAGGAGAGCCTCGTGGTTCCGGAAGCACTAGGCCGTCCTTTCAGGCGTTGTGGGCACGTGCATTGCTAAGCTACGCCGCCCATATAGCTCCCCTTCCTTCACATTTCGCTTCAGCACCGGAGAAACTCAAACGCTAGTCAGCCCTATTCCCAAGTACCCCTCAGATCTACAACGCATCCAACCGATATCTGATACTCCCATCCTACGAAAGTTTATTGCACAAGTTATGAACAAAAGGATGCAACATCAAGGAGTAAATCGATTTAGCAATATAATTATCAAATAATAATTTTATTATTCGTATTAAACTGCTTATTAGTCAACAGCGTAAAACTAATTATTAGTTTAACTCATTAATGGAACTAAATAATTTCTAAATCATATATATAATTCTAATTACACAACAATAAATTATGTTTAGTGATAGATCTTCACCTGGTCCCGAAACATATATACACATGTTTTATTTATGTGGAAAGGAAATAATGTTAATCAACCCGTACTATTCGTTTCCCACCGAAGTACATATGAAGTGTCGGAACCACAGAATGAATTGCATTTGTAAGACGCAATCTGTAAAGTTCTAATTATTGCTCCCCCCCTCTCAAACGGCTTTGGTATGAAATGGAGCACTAAGTGACTGCTTTCCGGCTGCTTTCCGTGTCGTAGAAAAGAAGCGCATCCTACTGCCACCGGACACCTTATAACAGCTTATGTATGTAATGCCTTAGGAACGTCGACCAATTCGTAGTATCCTCAAAGAATGCGCGCGCAACATCCCTAGCGGACCAGCGGAGAAGAAGGGCTCACTAACTTGACTTACGTACTTACTGGGAAACGGCACAGCAGTACCTAATATGCAACTAGAGGTGTACCCCAGGGCTTCATTCTTGGGCATGTGCTGCTAAACAAATTGTGGTCAATACAGCCAGACAACTGCAGAAGGACCTCACCCACGTGCTCTCCCCCATTTATGCCGCTGTAACTGTGCCATCCCCCCCCCCCCCCCCAACCCCCCGCACATAGAACTGGCACCAAGAAATATTGTCGCAAAATTTTTTCACATCACGTTGACCCCCCCCCCCCCCCCCCGCACAACTCCCATTTGCCCATTACAAAATGCCCCCCCCCCCCCCCCCCCCCGCCCTAGAAACTGTCAAGACGCCCCCAAATATTGTCGTAGCGGTGACCCGAGAACCCCAGCTGCCCGAGAACCCCAGCTCACGTGCACATACAATACAAGGCGCCCCAAATCATACCTGTCATACCTGTACTCCATAATACAGCGGTGCCCCGATTACTCCATAATACAGAACGCCTCAACGAACGCCTTGCATTTGTAACACCCGAAAGCATCTCCATAATACAGCGCAACGAACGCCTAAGCCGATAACGCTGACGCATATCTTCCGCTCACGGGTGGAGACAGTGTTGTACTAACAGCGGAGCTGTTTACCTTCCGCTCAGCCGTAAGTTGTCCAATGCGAAATAGGAAACAGGAAACTGTTTACAATGGACCTTTTTTCCAGTAGCGTAGCCCTCTTGCGGCGTCCTCGCAACCCGAAAGGAAACCACAATTTAGGGGGACCTTTTTCCACAAACACGCCCTTTTTTTTCCGCCTGCTCTGCGCAGTTGAGGAAGCCGTCCCTACGGCCCCTTTTCTTCCCCCTGCTCTGCGCAGCCACCCAACCCACTTGGGGGATTTTGGTGGCGAGAAATGTTTAGGTGGCACGGTGCCACGAATAACGCCAATTTTGTTGTCCGTTTTCTGGGCGCAGAAAAATTTCGATGGAAGCCGTAGGCACCACGAATGGTTTTGGTGGCTGTCGGCCGTTTTCAGGCGCAGAAGCCGGAGAACACTAATCTAATGGCAGCCGTGACTCATCTGTTGGCCGTTTTCATTTTGTTTACTGGCTATTTTGCCCCCAAACCACTGGCGGTCGGTCGCTGGGATTTTCTTTACATTTTGCTGGCTCGGCGTTCGCAGGGCAATCGCATGTGGCGCAGTGCGCTACTGGACATTTTGCCCCCAAAGAATATTGGAAAGGAAAACGGATCGCGTCGCTGGGAGGGAAAGGTCCATTGGAAAGGAAAACACGCGTGGGTCGCAGAGCGCTTGGAGGGAATCTGGGTCTCTCGCATTCTGATACATTGGAAAGGAAAACACCGTCTATCGATTGAGTTATCATCGTATTTTTTAAAGACGAAGTCTATCCTATTGGGCTACCTTAAACCCAGGTTGTGATTTTTTTTTGTTCTTATTACTTTATTACCTGTTTGTGATATTTCAGCATTTGCAACATACATGTCTGTCCGTCTGTCGTCTGTCTGTGAATGAAACCGACTAAAGCATTTACGGATAAAACAACCAAAACAATGTTAGTATGCCACTAAACTATATTTACTGCGCAATAGTCCCATTTGTCATCTAATCTACCCTTCTTGAAATTTTAAGTGTGGTCAGGGTTAGTGGGCCGGCTTTGTCATTGGGAGGCACTCCGGAAAGTGTGGTCATTGTGAAGAGAACAAACATTTGGGGGGCACTCTCGGCACTTCAACAAACTTAGGGGTCTTTTGCTCTCTGCACTTCACGCTCTCTCTGACAATGTCAAATCAATACAGAAGTCGCCCGCATATAGTGGAGCCAGGCCATGCGCGAACTGCAGTACTATGGAGGCCCTTATAACAAAATCAGCACATCAAAGTTACATTTTCATCATTTTCTAGCCAGGCCATTAATACTTCATCACTGCGAAAAAAATTCACTCCGCCGTCGCCTGCTGTCGCCCGCGCCAATCAGCTTCTGGGCCACCGGATCGTTGTCAAACGCCCCAAAGAAAACCAGCGCCAGCAAAGAAGAAATTACACTTTCATCATTTTCTAGAAACAACAACCTTATGGGGGGGAATGTGAAAGTGCGAATGTTGGTGTAGTAGCAGGCTTTTAAAAATAGAGCCCCGCTTGCGGCGCTTCGCCGGCCCCCGCAACCTCCTCTAACCCTCTCTACAAATAGCCCCCCGCCGTCTAACGCCTTCTCTCATCTCTTCCATCGAGGACGCCCCAAAGAAAACCAGCGTTCTTTCATGCAAAGAAGAAATCCGTTGATGGTATCCAAAAATAGAGCACTTTGCCTGTGTGCAACCTCCTCTAACCCTCTCTACAAATAGACACTGAGTCGCAACGCACGCCGCTAACGGGCAGCCTTCTTTCATGCATCCGAATTCTTAAAGATATAAGGCACCAGCAGTTACTGCAACATACAAAAATGCGTCGCGTCGTACATTAGAGCGTCGCTGCTGCCCGCAAAGTCCTCGCCTGGCGCCGGATTAGCGCGCTGCGGAACGCGCCCGACGCCGCGGTTTGTTTTGGGGTCGCTTAATGATTAAAACGGCATACAAAGGTACTGGAAAGATAACATCGAAGTAGGCGCCTCGACGCGCGTCTTCCCGTATCTTTATCCTTTGGAGCTAACGCGGGAAATGATTTTTTTAGGAGCGCGACGCAAGAGAGGAACAACCTTGAGCGGGAAAGCGAGGGAGGCATCACAGTATCTTCTTTTACGGTCAAAAGGAGCCATCTGCAGAAAATCGAAACAGCATTTACAGATAAAACGCCACTAAACTATATTTACTGATGACACGTAAAAATAGGTGGGCCGGCTTTGTCACCGAAATATAACAACCTTTGGGGGGCAATAACGGGGTCCTTACGTATCCGTTCGCTCTCTCCGAAATGCCGGCCTCGCCCGCAATATAGTGGAGCCTGGCATGGCGGCCAATTACTAGACTTTCATCATTTTCTAGAAACAACAACCTACCACCAGTAAGTTGTCAGGAGGACGGCAATGCCCGAGCACGTTTAAAAATAGAGCACTCTAACCTCCTCTAACCCTCTCTACAAATAGCGCCTGGAGCACAGTGCGTTTGCCTGTGTGCAACATACAAAAATGAAAAGGGTCACATTGCTCACGTAAAAACAGAAATCCGAAGACATTTATATGATTTTTTTATTGTCGAGAAAATCTTGAAAAATAGGTGGGTATAACCTCACGTTCCAATGGGCAAGCCCGAGCACGCAGCGCCTAAACGTAGAAAAGGGTCACCATCGCGAATTCTTCTAAACAAATTTGTACAACTTCACCTTTCCCAGTTAAATGCGCAGACAAATACCAGGAATACTCCGTGAAATTTCTGTACTTTGGGTCTAGAACAATGTGGTACATGCATTACGTACCAGAGTTTTGCAAAGAAAAATAGATTACACGCTAGGGCCCTTAAAAAGACTGACACAATTGTCCCTTTCCTCTTATCCACCCTCTCCGTCATATTTTGCACTTGGCTTCGCCAGTAGGGTTTACTTTCCCGGTAGTACTCGAGTGGGGCACCCGAATGTTTCACCGGCGTGGTGACCCAGCTGACGTTCGCGAAAGTCGCAGGACTTGACGCACATTCGCAACGCCACAATCCGTGGTATTTTGTCCAAAACACCACCCACACTGAAGCGTTTTGCGGTGTCAAATACCAATGCGATGCTTCCCTTGTTCGAAAGAATAAAAACAGCAGCGGCGTCGGCAAAAGTAAGCACTTGGGCTTCATGTAGTTTAATTCCTTCCACGACGTCATTCCGGATTATATTATGGCATAAAGCTGGAATATATGTACAAAGCAATGGGAGGCTGCGGGGGCAGCCCTACCGTACAGAACGATGCACATCGATGAGTGCTCCCAACAACTTATTTACGATCAGACGAGTAGTTCTATTCTGTGTGCACGCGCCACGCCCTGTTTTATAACATTACCTGCGTTTACATGTTCGAGCGCCCAAAACAGAACCTGGGGGACACACAGTCAACCACCTTTTCCAGGTCAAGCTGGATAACCGCCACTTCGGTGTTCACGGCGTCAGTACACTCCAGCAAACATCTTGGCGTGTGTACGATTGTCGCCTCTCATTACGCATGTTTGGTGCGGGCCGACTATTCGATCAATAACTCCTTGAAGACTGCTTGCAAGAACGTTCATACATATGTTGCGCTCTACATTGGTTAAAGAAATTGCCCGGCAGGACTTCAGATTCGTTAGCGTTTTCATTTCGTGCGTTTTGGGGATTAGAACTGCGTGCGAATCAGCGTATGACGGAGGCAGAGTTTTGATGTACATTTTTTTTTATGTTTCGTTGTACATTCTGTAAAGAACTAAGGTTAGCTCGTATCTAAATATTTGTAAAAGGCTGGGCTCAATCAATCTGGTCCCGGTGACTTGCCTGTGTTTAATTTATCGCTTGCATCTTTCACTTCTTCTGCCGATATAGGCCTTTCTAGGTGTTCTTTCGTTTCATCATCCAGGCGAGGCAATACGTAGACAAAGTTGCGTTTAAATCCCTCAGAGTGAACTGGTTTTAAATTAAAAAGTGCCTGATAGTATTCCCTACATGCGTTTACTATTTCGTCTCTGTTTGTGTTACCTTAAACCATTCCGTTATCTCTCTGATCAGGTTGCGCCGTGCCTGCTCCTTTTTGATTCCATTGATTTGATTGATTGCTATGTTTAACGCGCCGACTGAACGCAGGCAATGAGGCGCGCCGTAGTGGAGGGCTCCGGATTAATTTTGAATACCTGGGGATGTTTAACGTTTGCCGAAATCTCGTACACACGGGCGTTTTTGCTTTTCGCCTCCGTCAGAAAAGCGGCCGCCGTGGCCAGGAATTTTTTTGGATTCCAAGCGCACCCTTTGTACGCAGTCAGTTCTCGCGCGAATGAGTGTACCTCAATCGCGCTCTTCAACGATAACTTCTAGTTTCTGCTTTATATTATTTAGGTCGGCTTTAAGACACCCGGGGCTTTGTTTTTGTTGGCCTATTAGAATTACCAGGGTGCCTCTCAAACACTTTTATTATTTATTTCTTGGCGCCTAATTGATCACAAGCATTAAGTGGTGTTGATTTTAATTTCTTGCTGAAATATATCGCAATTTGCTCCAATTTTGCTGCTTTCCATTTCATCGAGCCCTTGCATTTTACCCTCACCAAAATTCATAAGTTGTTCATATTTTAAAAGATTGCAATTAAATTTCCACAAGTCCCACTAAAACTTTGACTTTCGCCGCCTTTTCACTAGGCACACTTTAACCAAAAAGTGGTCTTTAAAAATGGCTTTATGTAATACTCTTGACACGGGTGCAGTAGATCTAAGGAAATATGTATCCTGCCAAGTCGCGCATGACTACGTCGTTGGTAGTGCCCGTAACCGACATTTCTATCTGCCTCAAAGCACTCCCTCACGCCCTCCATGTCAGGTCTGACTGATGTTTCACCCAGCACATGTGTGCTTGAATCTCTGTACGTCTTGTGAGTTGACGTATCTCGGAATTGCAAAACGCAGGTAAAGGGGGCCTATAATAAAAGAAGTCTTTTTGTTTCAAAACATTGCTTGATGTTCTCGAAAAATAAAGTGCGTTCATTTACCACATTGGGGTTGTACAAAAAGATAATGCAAGATTCAGTGTTCCAAATGTACAATCACACACTATCATACAAGCCATCATCTCATTACGGGCGCACTGCATTATTTCCTTTGGGGTTTTCGTAGCCTAAGTTAGGAGTTCGCGTCAGCGTTCGTTCGCTCGTTCGTCGTCCTCGTTCGAACGAAGCAGGTGGTTAAAGGGGTACGGACACGAAATGTTTGTGTTACATTTTTTAAGGTGTAAACTACACTGGCCGAGGTTGAGCAGTTTCGCGTGTGCAGTGAAGGGCCGTTTTGCGCAAGCGCGAGGGACATTGGATTGGATTGGCTTCGCTTGGATTGTATTGGATTGTTTGTATTGGATTTGGATTTGATTGGATTAAAGTGGATTGTGTTGGATTGTGTTGCGTCATAGCCACGGCAGACGCACTGGCACCGGCGCGTGCCCAGGTGTGCGCCTGAATTGCGCAGTAGCCAAGTCTGACGCTACCCCGGAGCCGCTTGATAGCCGTTTCGCGTGGCTCATGAAGAGCCGTGCTGAGCATGCGCGAGGAGCAGTGACTGGACAGAACTGGACTGGACTGGAATGGACTGTATTGGACTGGATTGCTGCTACGTATATCCTGGCATAGGAGAGCTAAGCCACTACTAATTTTTTTTTCGTGGCTATAGGTGCCCACGAGCCCACTAATCATAGAATGGCACGTTAGATTGTCGAACGCAGCATTAATAATTACTCACAGCTTCGCTTATTCGTGTCAGCTTCATTTGTGCTGAAGCGAACACCGAGGCAGCCGCCATGATGGCAGGCGCATTTGACGTCACTGTTCTTATCGTACCACAGCCGATGCCGGTCTGGGCGCCCCCGCGCACGCCAGAGCGGCCGACCGGCCGTAGTCCCACGTGACGTCATACCCCAAACCTGTGATGTGAAGCGCAAGGAGAAAAAGCGAGCGCCAACAGCACCGCGGCCGCCTTCGATATGTCACGGGAACCATGGCGTGAGCCGTTTTTGGTCGAAACGCAGAGGATGTCATGGGCTAGCTCGATGGCGCGGATGATCCCTCTTGTGAGCGCAAGGATTAAAATAGATTTAAAAGATTTTCTGCTGAACGGTTACGGTTTAAACTTCCGATGGGGTATCTCCATTTACAAAGGAAGCTTTTTCCATTGTTATCTGAGCTTTGAAATTTTGTGTCAGTAGTACTCCTTAAACTTGAGCTTCGTGCGGTGATGTGGTGTCGTCCAAGCGTGCGCGTGGGCTTGTCTCTCGTGAGGAGCTAAAAAAAAAAGCCAAGAAAGCAGTCCACGTGTGTCCGCGCCTCAAATGGGGCGCACAGGACAGCTCGCGCTACAGATGCCGAGATGCCTCACTGGCAAAGCGGGTTGCTTCGGGCTCTAGGTGTAAGAGTATTATTAGGTGAGGACCTGTGCTCTTCGTTTTGAACGCGGCGCGCGAGACCGTCACTCCAGCGGCAGAGAAAAGAAGTGCCCGGCGCGCTCATGAGATCTCTTCGGCTCCTTGTCGGGCCTTCTCGGCAACTTCGTAACCGGTCGTCTGCTGGATTTCTGCTCGCCGCAGCTTGGCTGGTTCCGCCGGCGGGGGTGCAGCAGGGGCCATGCGAAAGAAAACGATCCGGGCCTGCCAGTTATGGAGAAGTTTCAGCGGCAACTTCGGAAATGCACGTGAGCTGCAACATATTGGTCTCGAACGAAGGGAGAGGGGCCCACAGTTCTGCTGTTTCTCCAGCCTTCTGCTACTAGTGGAAGTTTGCGCAATGTTCATTTTGATTAGAACCACTGCCAACAGTTTAGCCATTAATAGTATCCCAATACGCAGGGCACGTACTCCGGACCTCTCAATGCAGCTAGGGAGTTTCTCCTTTCTGCACAGCTTCGACTGATTGATGATGGTCCCAATAAATGAGCGCAGTGTAACCCTAATCCATAATTACATAATTAGACCACAAAATTAGGAGAGGAAACAACGTCTTGCCACTGTAACCTCCCCCTCTTCCTCCCCCCCCCCCCCCTCCAGAAATTGCGTTACTGGGTGATCCACGAGAGGACGAACATGCGTGTGCATGCGCATGTTTCGTTTTGTGTTAACTTTTTGAGTTATGCGGAAGTCATAGAATAGGTCAGAAGTGCAATCCTTTTTCTTCCAGCGAGCCTACTTTTCGAGAAAAAAAATATGCAAAGGTGGCGTGGGTGACCCGCGATTTCCGGCGGCTAAAGATTTTTTCCAATTTCGGAGCTTTCCGCACGGAAGTGCCTGATCGTTCGGACTAAAATTTGTTCGAGTACAAAACTACACAAAAATGACGAATAGGTGCGTAGAAATTTTAGGTGTTGCCGCCAACAAAAAAATTTGAAAAGAAATGTGAAATCGGGCCACACTCTCGCTTACTTTTTTACGCACACTATCGGCATGTCTACAAAATGTGAGCGCTTACTTGTGCACCTGTCAACTGCCCCACACCGTGCCCGTCCACCGGTGTGGTCAACCCTGCACCTGTCCATAACCATTATAATCATCATTTGTACATAATCATCATCACAAGTCGTTTGGTTGTGGAATCGCGATCTGGAAAGTAAAGGACGCAACCGTTCGCTCTGCTGCCTCCCTGAGAGAAACGTCCTGTCTCTTTACAATATATGAAAAAAAAAGAATGACTGCTGTGCTTTTTCTAAAAATACGTAACTTTAAAAATCACAATAAAAAAAATTGGCCGCGTATCTGCTCGTTTCGTTGCAATGTCGTCGAAAGACGAGAGTCGAATGGCGCCCCTGGCAAGTAAATGCCTCCGATCTCTTTCTCGCTCACCCTGTCATGCTGTTCCTCTCCCGTCTCGTTTCTCCCAAGATAACACGCTCGAAGTTTGCTCAAGTCAATTTAAATTTACCGCGTTCCACTATTCCAAGTCGGGTGCCTCGATGCCAGCGCTCCCGTACGGCGGAGACGCGCGTGAATCGAGGCACCCTACTACAGCGTCTATACAACCACCCTGCCCTACTCCACGAGCATTCCAAGCGGAATGTGACACCTATCTAGTGGAGCCTTTCGTTGCTGTTGCCGTTTGATTTTTTTAATGCCTCCAGGTAGCGCCGGCAGCAGCAGGCGACGGTTTTGTGCAGTTAACGAATATTTTATTTGGTATCGCAAAAAACCAAGCATCCCGTCGATTTTTTTAATAAAGGAACAATGCGAATATCTTATCAGAGTTTGGGTTTGGGCTAGTTGGTAGCGGTAATCCATGACTTCCTGCAGCGCAAAAAAACGACAGAGGACACAGGGAGGCGACGGGCACAAGCGCTACACGAAATCATGGAATGCAAATATCACTCATATATTAATTTTTTGCCTTATATTTGCGTAATGTCTCGTTCTTGTTCAACAATATTGTCAAGTAGGAACATTAACACCGGATTCAGACGTTTAAATTTATTTGTGAGTATATAAGACAATTGCGCCGCTTCTGTTTCACTTTGGCCGGGTGGCTGACTCGAGTCACAGGCAGACAAACAAACAGACGCACAGACAGACACGCAGACGTACAGACAGACCAAAAATTTCTGCTTTGAAGTCGCTCAAGAAAGACTATCATCTTTAAAAAAACCCGCTCTCGATTTTCTTCAAACCTGGGGAAACGACACTCCTCAAGAGGACCAACAATACTGCAGAAAAACATATTGCATCATATTTTTGCCGTGTTTTGGGCGTAATGATCTGTATTTCGGACTTCGAGTTTCGACTCTAAAGACATTGGCTTGCGAAGGGAGAATGGTTCTCGCTTCAACCATCTTTCACTTCACCCACGATCATCATCATCGTCAGAGAAACTTCGCTTTTCTGCAGTGCGTTCTCGCTTACGGTCGCCATGAGTGAGGCAATAAAAGCTTCGCTTTAATAAAATTTGTATGCATGTTGCCACCATCGTCCATTTACCACGTCGCTTCTGTAGAAGTGTTAACACTCGTCAACACGGCAGGCAATCTTGACGGGCGTTGACATCCGCGTTCCCTTGCGCAGACACTTTCCCACCGAATATGTAATCGCTACGTGGGATGCCTATGTATACACAGCAAGTTATGAAGGCAAAGAAATAGACGTGCCAGGCTGTCCCATAATACGGACGTCTTTTGGTTTCCGGCGTTGCGATAAGCTTACGTCCCGAAATGATTGATGAAGTGCCTTATGTACTGCTGCGTACACTTCGGAACCGGGTGATATCGCAAAGCTCCAGAGGTTGCCGGTAGTACTCTGACTGGTTTCCAGACGTAGGTGACATGTTGTTGCGCTGAACTAGAACCAGGGAAAAAAAAGGAAACAGAGAGTGCGTAAATGAAGGCCCGCTCGCCAAGTATTTGCCCCAGCTAACACTATCACGTGATCGTGTGTGCTCGTTGGTGCTCCTAAGATGCTTTCTCACAAGAGTCGCAAAGAATGCACAGCTAAGCATTTGTTTTAATGTGCATGACACTGGGACGAAGGCTTTTTAACTGGGCGGCGTTGCAGTGGGTCAGAGGTACTCTAAGCACTTCTTTCTGCGGTTGCTTTCGACGACAGAGTGATGGCTCACAGTGCTCAGCTCACATGCTGCGGTAGGGACGCTGCCAAAATATTTACGCGCTTTTGTGTTTTCTCCAACGCCTTCCGAGAATCCGCAGCATGATACGACCGCCCTGCCCAAGTTTTCTTCCCTAGCTCAGACGATGGCGAGGCTGGGGTTGAGATGTAACGGTTGTTTCTACCACTACCCCTCTCTTGTACGTTTCGCGCTTCTACACCGAAGGCGAGTAAAAGAACTCGCGCAGTTTTTTCCCAGAGGAAATTCTAAGAGGGTACGCATGATGTGTAATTTTACACGAGGCATAGCTGGTAGCGTGGTCGCAGCGCAATTCTCGTACAGCAAAATGTTTTGACTTTGTTTCTAAACAGATGGCGGTCCCGACACGTTAAAGAAGGCTCGAACTTTATGAGTGTGTTATTGGCGTCATGACCACCAATAAAATGGGACTTGCAAATTTTACGCAGTTAGAGCAGAGCTCACGGAGGAACCCCGTAGAACAAATGTAGAATAAAACAGACACTTCACAGGGCCCGCAGCGCGTGCACAGTTTACTGGCTTTCAAAAAGCGTGAAACATGATGGTAAGGATGGAAACGTTTAGAGCGCCACGTATCCGTTTAAAATCCCTTCCAAAACAAGTAGGACGACCCAGAATAAAAAATGGCGGAAGAAAGGCAGTGCTCTCTTTTATAGCGAAGCTTTTAGTGATACGTCGGTCAGAGTTTCAAAGCGAACCTCTCTTTGGCTCTTCTCCCGCTTTTCCGGGGTGCCGCAGCTGCTTCTCTGGCCGGGTATGCCGCTGGATTTTATGTTACTTCTCCCGCTTTTCCGGGGTGCCGCAGCTGCTTCTCTGGCCGGGTATGCCGCTGGATTTTATGTTACATCAGATGACGCTGGCCTCCACGTATCGCACCTGCGGGGCCAGGAAAGCCGCTCTCGTGGGGCCCCCGGGGATGTTAAATAGCGTAACACTGGCCTCTCGATACCACGGCCGGAAGTACGGCCATGGAAGTGACCGGCGGCACAGCGCCCGGGGTAACCCCAAATCCTGCGCGCATCAAGATCTCTGCGCTTGGCGCTGGTGGCCTCTTCGCCAGGCAGGGAAATTTAGGCGTTGAACGTTTGCCGTTACGTCTCGTATTTCACGACGTACTCGCCACTGTTCGCCCTTCTGAAAAATCAGCAACAATGCCAAGTACAATAACACTGTAAAATGTTGTTGAGTCCTGCAATTGCATGGAATTTACGTGACGCGAAGTGTTATTATGTCGTATCTACGCTAAAACTGAACTGGTGTGGATTTCTTAGAGAATTATTTGCTTGGCGCACTTGCGGGTTTTTCGAAACGTCGAGCAGTGGTGAGTGTGTCTAGAAATACCAGACGTAAGAAGAAACATTCAACGCCTTAATTTCCCTGGCGAAGACCCCACCTGGTTCCAACACAGAGAACGGGATACACGACAGGGTCTGAGGATTGCTCATACGCTGTGCCGCCTATCGGCTTTTCAGGCTAGACCCTTTGGTGGTGTAAAGGGACGCCGGCATTAGGGAGTTTTCAGCTGACATTTTTTACCGCGTTACCGTTTTTACCCTGTGTAAAAAAAAAAATGGGGGAGGGGGGCTTAGTTCACTGATGGCGGCCTCCGATTCGCCGTGCCTGGCCATGCCCGCTCATTTGTTCAGGGGAGGGGTTGACCCTCTATGCCGTGCCCACCCGCGCATGCGCAGTCGGTTCCCGTTACCCACAGTACACACGGTAACACGGTACACACGGTACGCTAAAAGCTCTTTATATCCGATGTAGTTTATCAAATGCCCCTGACCGCGAGCCGTTTTTGCGGCCACACGGGTTGTTGTTGTAACACGCGGAGGCCAGTGTTATATGGTGTAGGATAAAATTCTACGGGCCACCAGCAAAGAATGGCAGCAGCAACTGCAGTTCCCCAGAATACCTGAAGAACAGCCAAAGAAAGCTGCGCTTTTAAAAATGACAGAAATGCTTCCTGACACTGCGTCTGTTCATTTCCCGTATTGGGTACAGGCAAACGCTCGGGAATTCGACGCTTTCCAACTGAACCCAGCGGAAGCGGTTCCCGAGAGAGCGCACCGACGAGTGCACGATGTGAACAAGAGAACGCGACGGCGACGAAAATGCACAGAGAAGGCGGCCGCGTCGTTATACGGCGTGCCAGCCTCTAATAACGAACACGCGCTGGTTTCATTGCCAGAGATTGGAAAGTCAGGCGCCTGCGTGGCAAGGGAAGTTAATATGGCAACAACTTAGTCGTCATCATTTGAATAACATCAGAAGCATTTGCCGCGGGTGTCATCGACGGCACCTAGGCTTGTGGAAAAAAGTGAGCAATCTTAGCCAGCATTTTCGGCTTAAATAAAATAAAGAATCTGAATGAATGACTGAAAACGTAAAGTCACCTAATGCGCCGATAGAGATAATGAACAAAGCTGGACATCAGAACAAAAATGATAGAATTGCGATTTTAGGGACTATTTCGTCCATACTCGTGTAATTTGATATAACACGCGCATAGGGAGAACTGGTCGGAATGGGACGCGATGTAACGGCCGTAATGGAGAAAGCAAACGGCATCGACAGTGACGATATTTTATTCGCAATCCCCGTTTTCGGAACGTATTTTGATGGCACGTGTCAAGTCATCGTCCTTCCAGAGCATATTTTTGACGCTTCCGCACCTACGCTTGAGGTTCCCCTAGGCGCCCGTCACGACCATGCTTCAGAAGACCAATCGAAGTGGTCTAGCGTGCCAATTCGAGTGAATCACGAAGCCCAACAAATAATTTGACTAAAAAATGCATGTGCGCAGGGACAACACGCAAGGCGAACAAGGCGTTTTGTGTTTCACAATGTCCCAACGCAGGTGCCCTTTTTCACTAAAATTGAATGCTCGGCCACGATATTCGCCGAATTTGCACACAAGACCACTTTGGTGGTCATTCTGGTGCAGTGTGATGAATTAGTCCTACGGGGGTTGTCTGAATGGTCTTTGGTTCTAAATCTCTCTCTCTCTCTCTCAAGTCTCTCTCTCTCTCTCTCTCAGTGTACTACTGCCTTTCTTCGCTGACACGCTACCAGCACAATGCAGGTAGTAAATAGGCCCAGAGTGTTTCCTAAATAGTGAACTTAGTGACAGAACCACAAAAGCTGGCACCGACACAGTCGCAGTGGTGGAAAGTTTCTTGTGCGTCCCCCGTGGAAAGCACTGTTATACAGCTTGTCCTCGTCGTCGTCTTAACGGACCAGCGCCTTCACGATAAGAAAACGGAGTATTTGCTACGTCCCCGCTCTCAAACCATCTTACGGGTGGTAATATTTTTACGCGGGGACCTGGTCACAGCTGTTACATGGGCGAAGGCATGAGTACGGGCCTCCGTCATGCCGAGGTAGCGTGGTGAGCGAGCGGCCTGCAGGGGAGTTGCCGTCATTTCAAAGATGAAGAGTCGGAAGCTAATCTTAACTGGTTTAGTGCATGGCGGGTAAAGAACAATGATGATACAGGTAGAGCACACTGGCATGCTTACAACAAGACAACTGGAACCGGCAGAGAAACATCCTCAGCGGAGGCCCAGGACGCACTACCACCTCACCTGAAAGAGGGCCTATTTATGGTCACCAATTCAACGGTAAAAATAAGCTGAGAGACGTTGGGAGCAAAAAGCACATTCAAGTACAAAAACTCTCGCAGGGTCGGAGAGGCGATGACTGATGCGCCGCGGTCGTCCACAGCCGCTGCGGCAAGCCCGTGCAGTCTCAAGAGGGTTCTGGCCGCACCACATTCTCGAAGTCACGTGCCCACCTGCATGGTTTAATCCTACAAGTGGTACTCTTCTCCCATCACCGGTGTTAAGCTGGAAAGTACAACGGTGCGTCGTCGAGTTGTAGCTGCTGATGCCTGCTCGCTGCGTCAACACAAAACACTAGACTCGAAACACAGCGTGTCTAGCAACATACAAGCCACCATTTCACCGCTTCTATTGAGAGTTGCATGGTATCATTGTAAACAAAATTCACCAGAGTAAAATTTGTTTTCTTTATGTGCCTGGCCCTTCTGATAAGTCTAATATGAACACAGAACTGTACTACGCATACGCAATTCCTTTTTTCATGCTTGCCTTGCAGCAATATATATGTGTGTACGTGAAAATTGAAAGCTGTTGTAAGCAACATTTTCTCGGTCTATAATGCAACTCGGCCTCAGTTAATCCTCTGGCAAGCTTTGGCGCCGCGGTTATTAAAATGCGTTAACAACTAAGCTTTCCGTCCGCGCATTCTAAAATATCTTTCAGCAAGACTCAGTAACATCACTCGCAGCACAAAACTCGAAGCTGCATTCAGCGTCTTTCAACTGGACATCCACACTTTTTCGTTCGCAAGTGATAAAAAGTGCGGAGGTATTCTCGGAATACTTTCTTGCGGAAATCAAAGCGCATCGACCGGAAAAACTCATATATAGGCCCAGGAAGCTCTCTTTATTCTTCTGAGTCGTGGGGGAAAATACAGGCAACGTGTTTACCTAAACTGAAAAGTCCCGAAAGTGACCAGTCCGATTGCCAGCTTAGACGATAGGAGAGATTTTTACGGCCGCTGTGAAAAAAAAAATGGATGCAGTTCCACTCAACGTGACAGCTGTCGGAGGTGCGGAGCAGTGACCGACAGAATTTTCTTCAGCTTCCGGAAGTTTAGCCGCAGGATTCGCTTTCCTTCGATGTTGTTGAGCCTTGACTGCTGCATGACGAAGATGGTGATCTCGGCGTCCTCGTCGACGCTTGGCTTCTGCTTCACCTAGCAGCACAGACGAATCGCCCATCCGGCGTCGCTGTCTTCGTCGCTGTCTCCCCCGCTGCCGCTCGAACCATGCCAACTGTTTCGCGTCCATGGCGGGAAAGGCCAGCTCTTTGATCGCCGGGTCTATTCCGAGAGGCTGTGGTCCCCTCTCTTGACTAGTCTTGGTATCAGCCTGGGTGCGTGACGCCCAACGACATTCAACGGACGACATCCCGGGCCCCTAAAGTGCTCTACACTTAAAATGAGTGGAGGGGTGACAGTGGACGAAGGCAACGCCGCCCGAAAGGAAGTAGTAAACAATTGCTACAGCTCAGAGGAAAACTGCGGAGGCGCAACTTGCAACCGCACGTCTGGTGGCGTCTGCAGGAAAGGTGACATGGACAGAGCCTACGAGGTAAAAAAAGAAGCGGGCTCGACATTTCCTCAAAGTGAAACGGCGCCAACGGGCTAAAAGGACTGACTGTATGGACGGAGCCGGAAAAAAAGATGAAACTAATGCCTGTCGCAACGGCCTTTGTTGATGGTTCCCTTGAAACAAACGATGTTTATTTTGAGTGACACGTGGACCATCCCTGCTGGGCAGGTTGTCCACAGGCGTCAATTTTCCTCCCAGAAGGTTACGCCAGATTGAAAGGTCGGGGTAGCGGCGCTTCACTGCTTTACAAGAATTGAAACTTAACGTCGCTAATAAAGCATGGTTAGATACCTGGAGACACTTCGTTTCATGTGTAAGATATTTTTAGACGCGACAGTAGTTTTCGCATTAAAAGAGAATGCGGTAGAGTTTATCGCTTTTGAAAATAGAAACGTTCCAGCGTTCCTACGGTCGCCCAGGTCATTTATGCATATACGTACTAGAATACGCTGCTTTGCAAGTTGGCTTTTAGGTAGTGGGAGTGAATTACAGTAGGAAATGGTGCGACGAAACCAAATAGCGCTGGGTAACACCTGATCTGCATATTTTTGTAAGTTCTGTAAAGGGTATAAGTGCTACGACTTTAGCTGCTACATATGTTCAGATGCTTGGGTTTTTTTATTAACAAGAGCGCTAGATGTGCCACTTATGAAAAACCGTCCAGTCTGCTAAACCAACCTAAGCTAAGGGGTGCTAAACCAGATAGAAGAAACAACGCGCGCATCCGTTGCTAAGTAACGCCTGAGTAAGGGCAGAGTGGCTCACTGGCTGACTAAAAGGAAACTGAAGTTATGCAGGAGGGGCATTGTACGGCCAGGGAATCATATAGTAATTATACAAGTTACGTAGTACACATAACATGCATGGTATTGGTGTACAGGAGACAGCTTAAACAGGACGGACACAGATGGGTGCGGCGGCCTCCTGCGAAACTCGCTTGTCGGCAGTGCATGAACGATTTGACTGGTACGTTTGTTTGTGCGCAAATTTGGCTGGGACGCAACCCAGAGCGTGGTCACTTGCACGACACAAGCCATGCGCTCACGCAATAGTAAACAGAAACAGAAATAAGCGGCTTAACACTACAGCCGCTTATTTGGGTCACTGAGTGCTCTGAGAGGGGTGGTTTCATTTTATTTCGCTATTTAGCTGCCCAGTTGCCTTGGCTTCGGTACTTCGGAGCGTTTTGACTGTGTAGAATGCAGTGCAAGCGAAACAAATTAAAAGTCGTAATAGGGCACAGCTGGCTTTCATGCACAAACGAGACCCAGCGCACTAAACACATATAACGATTTAAGTAGAGCGAATCGAAAATAAACATTACCAGATAGTAACAACATGAAACGACACAGAGGCGGCAAAAACATTCTGAAGGGAAACTATTTACCCTCGTCTGGTAGTGTTGTATCTAACATGCGTGCGCGTTCCGGCCCACAGGCAGAACATGCATACGCGCCGTAGCGGAAAAGAACTCGAGCTCGGATAGATGGCGGGAGTGGTTCCAGCGCGAGCTCCGAGTTCTTCACTCTCCGCACGGTGCTCCTGACGTCATCTCCCACCCTCGCTCTCTTCTGAACGGCTCGGCGGTCGCCTAGTGGCACCCGCGGCGTGAACGGCCGGCCGAGTGTATCCGATTCGGGGCGCGGCGCGCTCCTTCACTAGGCCGGACCGCAACGGACAGAGAGGAGCGCGCGTCGCCCTCGAAGTTCACGCTCATGACTTCAGCGCCTCGGCAGGCGTTGCTCCCGCTGCTCTTCGAGCTGCCTCCGCTGAAGCTCGATCGGTGCGCAAAGTAGCGTGCGCTATGCCGGCGGTGGTGGGATTGTAGTAGGTGTTGCGTAGCTTTCACCTAAGTTATCCGCCTGACTTATTTGGAGCCCGCACGCGGATTAACGACAAGCTCGCGAGGTAGAAAAAGCGGGTTAAGACAACTTTCAAGCAATATCTGAAGGACTTTCAAGACTCAGGGCTAAGCTGTGAAAGTACTGCAGTGTCGCAAAAGGAACATTATTCTTACTTTTCATTTTGGCTGAAGTCTCCTTTTGTACACCCGTGTGTCGCCTCTTACTTCACCAGATAATATTTTTATGCCCTTTTAGTTGCTTTTTCGGCATTTTTCGGACTAAGGAAGTTGCGCGTGGATAACAAGGGAAGTGCATCAACGCTTCGACAGGATACCTTTGGAGCTGTGTTGGTGTTATCGAGGTGCCTTCACTGGCATGGGGCTGACAGGTTCTTAAAAGAGTGACGCCCGTACGCTAAAGCGTGTACAAACTCTACGGAGGACCGCCGCTGAACCCGAAGGATTATGTCTGTCTCAAGGACGATGTGGTGGCTACTCTTCTGGTACGTCGGCTCTCTCTCGCTCCAAGGTAAGCATTTCAGCATTTTTCAGTCAGGGAACGCATTCTGCGTTAAGAGGTGCCATGGGTTATGGATCTTCCCATTGAGAACTTCCAGCTGGTTAGTAGGTTCCAGGTGACTAAACCGTGCGAAGATTGTCAAGAATCTTAGTGAGTAAACAAAGCGGTTTCCCCACCACGAAAGACGTGTAGTTACAGACTCGGTCAAAATGGCCTGATACAGTCATAAGTATTCAGGAAATAATGTGGACGAAACAATGGTTTTGCTATATAAGGTAGTGTAAGGTTTGGTGCATTAGGACATGATGTTTCTATGTGCGCTTCTTTTTGAGCGCCGGGTACGAGACGTAGGTCGTGTAACGCTACGAATACTAATCTGCGTTCTTGGTCATGCTGAGCTAGAATGCATATTCTACAGAAAATCAGTAAGCCAACAAACCAAGCACCATTGGATACCGACATTTTTCCACCCCAGAAAGTCTAAATAATCGGTGGTTGTCGCGCTCTGTATTGCACTAAGAGTCAATGTTTTTTTTTTTTCTTAAGCCGCTGCGGCGGAAGCCGCGTGAAGGGAACCTGTGTCTTATGTATATTTTGTACGTATAGCACTTAACACGTAAGGCATCACATGAACTCACGCTTCCGCTACGCTTTCTGTAAACCGCAGTCAGGGTTTTGAAAAAATAATAATCACGAAAGCATAATGAGCTTGGACCTTAAATGGAACGTCCCAGCGTCAGTGCGGAGGTTGGACAGCGCTTGCTGTTCCGAGGGGACAAAGCGTTCGTTAAGATTTTTTTTCTCCTTGAATATTTGGACGGAATTAGGGAGACCCAATCGATGGAGGCTCCTATTCGTTTTCCCGGAATACTGATGAGCGCGCTCCAAATCCTTATTGCAACGCGGGTTTGTAAGTCAGCCGCCGGACGGCGGCGAATATGCTGGCTCGGGCTTGCGCTAATGAGCTCCAGGGTCCCACATTAATTACCGCGGGATGTGGACGGCCATTTCAATG
Source organism: Haemaphysalis longicornis (assembly GCA_013339765.2). NCBI lineage: Eukaryota > Metazoa > Arthropoda > Arachnida > Ixodida > Ixodidae > Haemaphysalis > Haemaphysalis longicornis. Next base: position 46,041 of record JABSTR010002546.1, read on the forward strand.
AATTATCCCCAGTGGCCGCTAATAACCGCACAGACCGGCCGTTACATCCTGGAGGGTATACAGTTGCAGTTTAAGAGCCCGCACGCCACGCCTCCTTTTATGCCTCGGAAATTTGAGGCAACGTTGGTCAAAGGTCAAAAGTCGTTATTACAGCGCTATAATCGTGTGAAATAAATCTTCAGGAATTTTGAGCTCTGAAATAAAGCTTTTTATATCGCGAATGTTTGCGATTCAGCATAGGAGAAAAGTAAATGTACAGGTATACACTCCGGATTCCCGAATGATTGAGAGCAGGGGAGCAGGGGCATGATGTGGACCTTGTAGGCACGCCATGAAATCTGGAGGACGTCCGGGGCGCGGGCCATGTGCACAACGCGTAGGATTCGCAGGGCCGGACGACTCCACACCAGGTGCTCTGCTGTAGCCTGGTCAAAAGGAGCGGGGCCAAAGAAAACGCGGAGTCAAACGGGGCATGGTACTGAGGTGGCCAGGACCTCGTCACAGCCGGTGTAGTAGAGCGACCCTCAGGCGAAGACGTTAGAGCAGGACCTCATCTTAGCGCGGCAACCCGCGGGGGTTATTAGAGCGCGCGCGGTGCGCCGTAGACGTTCTTTTGCATTGGCAAGGCGAACAGCGTATGACGAAGGTGCAAGAGGAGCTGGATACTGCACACGTACGCACTGGGTGTGTGTCGGCATCTGCAGCCTGCATTGCGGGGTGGGTGTTGCGTTGCGTTGCCGCTATGACACGCGAACACGATTTTCTTCAACTTCTTTATTCGTTTGAGTAAATGTGCGGTAATATTAGCGGAAGTCAAAACCAAAAGAACGAGTTTACTTTTCGCCCGCAGGGGTGGCCTAACTGGCTGGGATGAAGAATTAGATCTAGAAGCAACGAATAGACCTGCCGAGTTAAAGCAGCTAGAAAACGGAAGAATATCTTTCTGAACGCGTGCTTACATATGCATCAACTTGGTTATTGCATAAAGAGCCTTGTGGCTCATACTGAGGCGCAAGAAATGTTGAGCCCCAAGAACCTTACGCGGGCTTTTGGTTATTTAGATGCTTATTAAATTTATATAAATTTACTTGTATGTTATTTGTATGGTATGTGTATGGTTTGTGCGGTAATGTGAAGCGTTCTTATGCAACGCCGATATTCCACTTGCCATGCCGTGCACTCGACCACCGACCTCTACATGCTCTTAATGTGACTTTCGCCTGTCGCGTTCGCACTTTCCACAAGATTTGAGACCTTAAAATTTTAACAGTGATTGCCTGATGACCTCAACGCTGATTGGTCAGTGATTTTAATGCCAGGCACGGATAAACGCTAAAAGAGAGAAAATTTAACCGCCACACCCATGACTGCCGAAACTTAAACTCACGGGAATTTGTCTATATTTTGGCACGAAGAAATGTCAGGAAAGTGTTAAGGGAATTTGCTTGCGTGCTGTGAGTGTTTCACGCATGCGCCAAAAGTCATCAGCAAATTATCATATTTTGTTGTCCATTGTTTCAGCAGCGTCATCCCTGATTAATTTGTTTATCAATTACTACATTCCTTGGCGCCCTTCGCCCTCTTGAGTTGATTTTTTAAATTAAATAAAGTCATGTAATTGAAAGCATGTTAACACTAAAACACACACCAACGGCTTGCTTTGGAAATGATTGTGGAATGTTTTCAAGCTGAATTGTAAGGGCGCATCCGCTCTTACGGGAACGCCTTCTTTGTGCGCGTCATTTCTAATAATTATATTCATCAAGAAGTGGAGACGTACGTTACATCAAAATGGATTTAAACATTTTGCTTGTTATCCGATCAGTTATTGTGCAATGGGGCATATAAGAAGCAGTCATGCGGTACAAAATTCAAAAGGGAAATCAAGAATCAACTTACAGAACTATGACGTATGACTTGGACATTGTTTGAACACGGAATAAAAGCGCTGCCCTGTACATGAAACTGGTTACACAAATTTTATTGGCCGATATATACGGTGATGAATTTCGAACCGTGTATACAAAAAAGAGGTGCAAGATTGGGCGGCGTACATTCACAATACCGCATATTCGTTCCACAAGTCAACCCCAGTAAATCCGCATTCACAACACCACAAGGAGGTTTAGGTGTCCTACAATTTTTTAACTAAAAATCTCATCGTATGAAGGACGAAACAAAGCCAGAGAAAGAAAGAAAAACCAAGAGAGAGAGAAAGCGATAGTGTTTTTTATGCAGCGCGGTACGTTACCTGCCAGATGAAACGCAGCAAGTAAGCCATGACACACACACACTAGCGAGTTAAGCGAGAACTTTGGCCTTCTTCCTAGCCCGAGATTAAAGCGGCCACGGGCGTTGCGTCTTCGCGGCGTCTCTTCCACAAAGGAGGAGCTCTTTCGTTGCAGCTCCATCAGACCCACAGTTTCGAGCCGCTTCTCCAAGCAGGAAGCCCGAGTCTTCGTAGCTGGGGGAACTTCGAAGCGACCAAAACACAGCAAGCGCTTCCGCACCATCCCGCGTTCGCATAATTGCATTTTATTTTTCGGCGAGCGCGTGTGATTGGAGGAGCGTTAAAGATGAGGCGCTAGGTCGCGCGAGCACTTGGAAAGGGCGAAGAGCCTTTCACTTAGAAGTTAAGCGCTGAAGCGCGGTGCAATCTTCGCTTCATCGTTTCCCTCAACTTCCCCGTCCTCGTGTTGCTTCCGTGCTCCGCGTTTTCCAATTATTCACCCGTCTCTAACAAAGAGCGCTCTCTCGGGTCGGCTCCTGCGAAGCGAGTGGCCGCATTCCGGGCGAGGAAGTCGAGCACCGGCTACGTCAACGTTTTTTTTTTTTCTCTTTCACTCTGGTTCGGGTTATTTGGAGGTGTCTTTTCGCTTAGCGTTTTTTTTATTATCCTGTGAACAATGGTGCACGTCCTCACACAACTGTTGTTTCGGTTTTTTAAATTATTCTGAAAGGGATTCTTCTGCCCATAACCCGTAAATTCAAGCGAAAATTGGGAGCAGAAGATAGTGTTGGGCTTCATTTGGAAAAGAATCCTAAGTTCCGGCAGCCGCTATATCTCACAGCTGACGCCAAAAAGTTAGCGATTCAGCAGGGGAAAACGGCCTGATTTTTGAGGAGACACAACCACGGGAGCGAAGTCTACGCCGGCTGTAGAAAGCGGGACCTGGTGCGATTGTTTACCGGAATTAAAGTTGCAAAAACTTAAAAAAACTTCATCAAGAAATCTGGTAGTTCATATGTCTCAGGTAGGTTTCATTCTTTTTTTTTTTTTGGCTAAACAAACCGGGGATTTGCTTTTCCAGGAGTACGGGTGTTCTCTGATCTTGCGGCAACGGTCTCGCGAACACCCACATGCTAAGGAGGTTCCTTCAAACTTCGAATAAGGCTGCGTTCTTAATGGATATTTGTACAGAAATTTGGCAGTTTCTGTATATACAGAAGAATGTAGATGATGCAACGTTAGACCTAACGTTCTGCGAGGAACAGCCTCGCGGCATGTAGTGAACGCCATACTCACCGTACGTCGCGCTGTGGGTAACGGCTGTCGTCGTCCACCTGAGACTGAGAGCATGACGTTAGGCCCATATTTGTAGCGCCGTCTCACCCCCGCCTTCCTCCCTTCCCTCCTCCCTCTGCTGCACATAAACCGTCAGCGGAGGAGGCCTAACGAAGCTGTCGGCAAGGTTCACAGGGAAGCGTTTTAATATTTCAACACTTCACCCACGATCACCATGATCATCTGAGAAAGTTGGCTTTCCTGCAGTGCGTTTGTCCTTACGCACAGCATTAGTGAGAGGCTGAAAGGTTCGCTTTAAGAAACCGCCATCCTCTCGTGTTTTGCTGTCTAATAATAATAATAAAAAGATAAAAACGTCTTTCAAGGAGTGCACATTTGTTAAGTAAAAAAGAAAACCTTCCTTGGGGTGGGTGGTTTGGTGTGTCGCGCTTTTAAGAGCTGAATTGGGTTATGTATATATTTATTTATTATAAAGACCGCAGTCCTTAAAACTGTAATCTGAGAAAAGCATTTATGTTGAGTTGCAAAGCTGACTTCAAAGGATTCGTTCATAGCGCTTATTCTCGATGGACGGGGTCGTACGGGGTACTCATCAAACGGCCGTAAGGCCTTTATACTTTGATATCAGACTGCTCGTATGGCTCCTATGCTCGTATGTGAGTATGACACCTTCCCACTAATACATGCGTGTTGTATTGACGACAACTTTAGAGTGGCTTGTGTAAAGCACGACGGCTTAAGCACTCCCTGAACATTCTGCCATTCGGAGGTTTCTGAAACGTTGTTTTAGCAATAAGTTCATGTGGAAGAACGTCCAGGGATGCAAGGGAGGGGGCAATGGTGGATAAAAAGTCACTATATTTACACTATATAGGGAGAACTGTGTCCTAAGCAGCCATCTTTTCGCCTCGCCTAGTCGGCTTCTGTATATCCATGTACGCGTCTACCGGGTGTGTGCTTGTTTCGTGCTCGTCTCATCGAGAGTTGCATCATTGTTTTTATTATGGGTATGAATGAGCTGATGGGTATGAATGAGTATGAGTATTATGGGTATGAATGAGTGGATGGGTATGAATGAGCTGGCGACACGTAGCGTGCGAGTGTGTGAAGAATATTATGCAGTCTTCGATGTCGGTGGCTCCCTTTCGTTTCTGTCGCAGCCCCTACCGAAAACAAGCTGTTAAAGGTACGTTTTATGAGAGTGGGGGGGGGGGGGGGATGGAGCAGAAGGTTGGAGGCAGACATTGAAGAGAGTATGGAGGGGAAAGGGTCACCTAGCCTTCGAAATAAGTACGGTGGAGGGAGAGAAGGGCTGGTGGAGAGACTATGAATAGGGATACGGGAAAGATGTATAGAAGAAGGGGGGGAGGAAATGGGGTAGATGAGGGATGAGATGTAGGCGAGGGGTGGAAGGGCGGGGGTGAAATGAGTTCAGATCCTAAACACAAAGCGGTCACAAACGTTCCTCTAGGAGCCTCATCCCTTCCAAAATTCTCCTCCCAACTACTATGTTCACCAGGCCCAGTTGGATGAGCTCCGAGTAGTCTGCTGGACGCCCTTATGTTCCCAACAGGCGTGAGGCTCGCGCCCACATACCGGAGCGACCGCGCAACACCATGCGCTCAGGAAGAGCCGCCCAGTTACCTTATAAGGGGGCGACATTTTTGGAGCAGAGTTCAGGAGATGAGCGAACAGCAGCGTACGGCTTGAAGTGGCCCCGAATGGGGCAGTCCATTGGCGGTGGACCATTAGGGACCTTGTGCAGCGTCTGATTGATTGATTGATTGATTGATTGATTGATTGATTGATTGATTGATTGATTGATTGATTGATTGATTGATTGATTGATTGATTGATTGATTGATTGATTGATTGATTGATTGCGGGGTTTAATGGGCCTAAGCTAAGCTATGAGGCGCTCCATAGAGCAGGGCTCCGGAGTAAGTTTGACCACGTGAGGATCCTTAACGTGCGCCTAAATCCCGACACACAGGCGTTTTCGCTTTTCGCCTCCATCAAGAAACGCAGCCACAGCGGCCGGATACGTGGGGCCTGCGACGGGCTTCAGTTATCCTGCGACGCCTCCTCTGATCCATGACTCCTGGCGTTAGGCTAGCGCGAGACCAAGAATTCTTCACGTAGCGTGCTCTCAAACGGAATTGCGGCTACCTTCATTTGTTTTCAAGTTGTTCTTTCCTACGGGCGCATGCATGCTGGCAGCGGCGAACAAAGATTCTGAGAGGTTCCACTAAAAGCAGGGAAGAAACAAGCATTTTGCGAACGCATCCACCAAGAGCATATTACAGTAAAACATGGTTGGCACCTGCCCTCCGGAAGAAAAAATAATCCGAGCCACCTCCACTAACTTGAAACCTGGAGAAGGGCGATGCATACATGTGTAAGTGTATCCTGGGCGCCTTGGCATTTTTGCCCAGGGAGATGAAACCGGCGGGGGTTGAGGTATAAGCGTCTCCTGTCAGTCTCGTGTCTCTGCATGAAGCGTTCTAGCGTGACGAATTAGAAATGAGTTACGTGTTTTTCTCACGAGATGAAGCGTTGTAGTGCAAGGCATTGGAAACCGAGCGTCCCGATTTGTTAGTACCGTGACTACATGATACTACGACCGGCATTAGAGCACGACGACATAAGACGTCGACAGCCCGAGCCCCTAGGGGGCATGGCTCCTAAAAAAACGGAAGGAGCAAACACGACAAATCTAGGAACACGGTGGAGTTCAATACAGGCGGCGCTAAGACACTTTTTCTTGAAGTTTTTGTTCCTCCAGCAAACAATGTGGTCTCGTGCACTGAGCGCAAGGCCAGAGCTTTAGAGTAGGAACAAATGAAGTACAAGGATTGACTAATCCTACCACATTTTCAAACGTGCTTGTTATTCTTGTTTGCAAACATCTTGGCCTGCGTGATTTTCAATAATAACGCTGTAATATTCCGACTTATTTTGTTCCGATTCACCACGTTTTATCCTATTTGCTTGGAAAACATCAGAAAGAAACGGATGGGGAGCGGTTCATTTTTTTTTTCTTCAAGAGGGCAAATTTTCCCACTGCTTTACATACCCGAAGTGAAAAGATGCCTGCCTCAACTTTCTGGAGGAGGTGCAGTTGGATACATTGTGACGTCATGTGCTGACACAAATGCGAAATTTATTTTATCACACAGTGTTGTTCTTCCCAATTGCACATGAAACAAAGTTTAAGCTATAGATATGACAGGTCGTTATATTTTCGTCGAACTGCTCCGCAAAGCTTAAATGATAGTCGTGCTTGCCAATCCTTTCTAAGAACGGTGAGAGCAACCACAACGTGAACAATCAAAGGCACATTTCTGACTTCTTTTCTCCCTTCCTCCGGTTCTTCGACAGGCCGCTTAAAAAACATCAGAGAAAGATTAATCACGCTTACCACACTGTCACCCTTGTGCGGACTGCGGGCCCACGTAAAGGAGGAGGAGTAAGAGGAAAAAAAAGATGTAAAAGAAAATTAATGGGCTACGCAAGACAGAGACACACGCAGAGGAATAGTGTATTCTCAAATGGCACGGCAAGGAGGAAGCCGGCAGAGAAAGAGTTAAAAATCGACAAGCAGGGCGGGAAAACTGCAAAAACACTTAATTCTTCTCAGGGTTCAGCGACAAACGGCTCGCTGTGTTCTGAGCAAATTGCCCCGATTCTCGAGCTTGACAAGCCTGAGTGCGACTGCTGTCCGGTAGGCAGTGATTTTTTTTTTTCAACCGGTTCCAAAAAAATTATTGCAAACCCCACGAAAAAAGGATTGTAAAGACGGAGCTAAGCTAGGCAAACTCATTGAAAGGATGGCAAAGATGGGATTAAAAAAGGACGTAGAAGGAGGAATTAAAGACGACATTAGTTTTTGGGCTTTCTTACCGGATAGGCAGCGAAACAAAACTGGTAGGGGCATAAAACAACCTATACGAGCATTTCCAGTTCGTTCCATAATCCCTGCATAAACACTCAGTCGCCCGACCAGAGAACCTTTATTGAAGCCCTACCACGTATCGTAGCTGCAGAAGAGTTGAAAACTTCACGCAGCTCCCAGTCCCCTTGCGTGCGAATACAGAATACACGGGTCGGCATGTCGGCGCGCTGAAAGTCGCGCCGACCCTGAATGACTTTTTTCAACTTTTTTTCAAAACTATAGATGGTTCTCAGAAGGTAGTCAACAAACACATCCGGGTACTAGAATAGGGGGGTCTAACGATCATCATCATCACCAGGCTATTCTACGCCCACTGCAGGGCGGATGCCTCTCCCATTAATCTCCAATTACGCCGGTACTGCGCCAACTGCGACCGATTTATCCCGGTCACAAAGATCCCGCAGCCCAAACTTACTTCTCTTTGCCTGCCACCCGCCGCATGGCTCAGTGGCTATGGCGTTGCGCTGCTGAGCGCGAGGAGCGGGTTCGATTGCCGGCCGCGGCGGCCGCTTTTCTGATGGAGGCGAAAAACGAAAATGCCGGTGTACGAGATTTCGGCGCACGTTAAAGATGCCCAGGTGGTCAAGATTAATCTGGAGCCCTCCAGTACGGCGCGCCTCATCGCCTGCGTTGCGTCGGCGCATTAAACCCTACAATCAATCAGTCATCATCAGATAACTTAGCAAATGAATCAAAAGATTTTCCTCTCTTTTTCCATCGACCGTTCTCCGAGCGCTCCAATTACGCCCTTAACCGTCGTGGTGGGTAAATGGCCCAGGGGTTGTGCTGCTGAGCACGAGGACACGGGTTCGATTCCCGGCCGCGGCAGCCGCTTTTCTGATGGAGGCGATAAGCAAGAACGCCCGTGTGTTCGAGATTTCGGCGCACGTAAATATCCCCAGGTGTCAAAATATATCCAGGTGGTCATCAAATATATCGGTCATCGAAAGACGCCTCCAACCATCCGAAATACCTTTTCCTGCATTCCGTAGGGCGCTCTACCAATCTGTATATTTGGAAGGTATCGCTGGCGGTGCAACTAGAGTTTCTATAGTTTCGAGTCAAGGAACCACGCAGTAGGTAGAAACTATACCAAACCAAACATGTTCTCCAAGGCAGCTCCCTCAAACTGTGAACGTACTTTGTGAGGACGAATTTACTTGTACAACTAGAAACACACAAAAAAGTAAACGGATGATTAATCCGTTAATACTGATGCTTTATTAAAGGAGCCACAAAATGCAAGTTGGATTTATTAGAAGGACTGCTTAGTCCCAATAACAATGATACCAATATCATCGCAATCTTCGAACAAATAACGGAGATATTAAAGAAAACGTGTGGAGCAGTCGCGACCCCCTAGCCAATTTCCCGCAACTTTCCTATGACGTCACGGAACCTTGTGTGTGCGATTGGCGGCCGCCTAACTGACCTGTCGCGACGACACATGACTGAACGTCTGTAATAGGGCCTCTAGTTCCATTTGACCGCATCACTTGAATGCTAACGTGCAGTTAACGCACTGAAAATTATGTTTTATTGTTGGCCCTTATGACGTCATTCTTGTTCATAACACGTCACTGTGGCGCAAAATTTGAAAACTTTTAAATATTTCTTGTTTTTTTTTCGTTAAAAATCATCTTTTGTGGCTTTAATGGAGCTGAGTGAGATACTGAATCCTAGTTCTTTCAAATTAAAGAAGTTGTATTTTCTCTTCATGGCTCCTTTAAGGCGAACAGTCATTAGGGTCGTCCGAAATAAATGACAGGAATAAAAAAGACCGAAGAAACAAAACGGTAATGGAGGCGAGAGGCGGGAAGATTTGGTTCCTTGACTTTTTTATGAGCCTTGTGAGGAGCTGTTTTAAGCCGATTGCGTGATGTGGGCTAAACCATATTATGGATCTCGGTGTCAGTCTGTTCCTGATGACTGCCTCCAGCTTGGGTCGTTCTTTTAGGCTGACTTGGGTTTGCAACGTAACTTCGCAAAAGCTTAGTTTTTTTTTTCGTTTCGTTTTCTTTCCGTACACTTCATATCCGAGATAAGAAAACTCTGTCATTCGTTTTTACTTGTGTCTTGCAATTTACGAACGCGGGAATAATTAGGTCCTCTAGGGCGAGGGAGAAGAGAAAAAGAGTGTTCCGAAAGCAGACAACTCTAATCGACAGTGTCTTGCGTTTTCAATTTTGTGCGCGTTGCTGCGGCCTCGAGACGCGACAGCTCATATTTCAACCACGCTGTTCGTGATCAAACTGAAAATGAAAAACCAAGCTCGGCTTAATACCAACAACGTATAGAAGAATCTGAGCTGGCCGTTATAAGAAATTTATCCTCACAGTGATTTAGAACGGGAAAGCTGAGTTGATGAGAAAGCTTTGCCGTCGTTTTCTCTCGCAGTGTTTATTTTTAACTTTTATTGTCGTTCTTCTTGGCCATATCTGTTGTGTCGCAACGTGCCTGCCAATAAGAAGGTGCTATCTTCCCTCGGCGCTTGTCACCTTATTGCGAGGCACCAGCAGCTATAGTATTTAAAAAAAGGCGGGTACGGGTGGTGGTGGTAGCAACTTTATTGTGGGCGCATAGGGAATTAGGAGGAAAAGGGCCAAGGAGAAGGTGGTCTTTTCATATCGTCTTCTTTCAACTTTCCTCAGTCGTTGGCCAGAGGTCCCTGAATTCCGAGGCGGAGCCAGAAATATCGCTGGGATTGCACCTCCACCTCCTTTATGTTATTTTTCGGGGGATGAAAGTATGCATAAAAATACATAACTCTTAAGTAAAATATAAATAACTGTTAACTAAAACTATTAACGAAAATTTACATCTAAGAAAATTCATAATAACTATCAAGAACAAGGAAAATACATTTTTGCCGAAAATATTACTCGCATGTTCTGATAATTGTAGGGGAATTGCTATCACTGCTTGCACTTTTCTGTATTGTGTATTAAAGAAGAAATGGCGCTTAAAGAAATATGGAAATGTCGAACGAATTTAAACGATTACGCTTCACAAACATGGAAGCAAAAAGCATGGGACCAACGAACTAGTTCATCTAAAACTAACGAAGCACGGAGTGGACGTTATAAACGTGAAAAGTACAAAGAAATGAACAACTTATGTTTGTATATTTTATTTTATTGTCGCTTTGTCATCCAATAATTTTTTTCCCTTTTTGCACACGTGCGACAGTTAAGCAAAAGTCTTACCACCTGTGCCGTTTATACCAATACATTGCGTAGGAGCAGCTTCTGAACCGTCGCGTACTGACGATAATTGCGCCATAATTAGACACACACACAAAAAATTAAAGCCATTCCACTCAATGTGAAAGCTGTCGGAAGTGCAGAGCAGTGATTCGCCATAATAGGCTGTAGCGCCGTTATCCGCTCACTGCTGCCACCCAATGCAAATCAAATTTCCCGCCATCGCAGTGCTCACCCGCCGCCTGTCTGAAACTGCGCCAGCGGGAGTTCTGTTCTTTTTGTGCTTGGTTTTCCTCCCGCACGTGCTGGCGTTGCACTGCCACTTTTTTTTTTCTTACTATCGTAAAAACCAACCCAACGATCGTTCCTAACTAAATGAACGCGGGCGCTGCCGGTTAATTACGTATATTTTGCCTCAAATGTACCTACAGTTTTCTTTGCGCTGAACAACGGGGAGATGTATGACAAGCGCACGCGGTTCACGAGGTTTGAACGCTTATGACTATACAAACCGCTTGGCTTTCGAAGCCTCTGGGTTACGCCGCGACGACGGAATGCCGTGTGGTCCTACTTGGGTCCACCGAGCAAGCTACGACGACAAGGCGAGCCCCTAAAGTGTTCTGCACTTAAAAGGGCGCGTACGCGTGGTGGTGGTAGCAACTTTATTGTGCATGAATAGGGAATTACAAGGAAAAGGGCCTAGGAGAAGGTATATCTTCTACTCGTCTCCTTCCAACTTACCTCAGTCATTGGCCAGAGTTCCCTGGATTCAGGGCGCAGCCAGAAATTTTGCTGCGGGTAAGGGGGGGGGGGAGGGGGGGGGGGCTGGGATTGCACCTCGACCTTTTTCATATGATTTTTCAAGGTATTAAAAATATATGCAATAAATATTCAACTCTTAGGTAACAATATAAATAACTAGTACCTAAAATTATTAACGGGAAATTTATATCTAAAAAATTCATAACATAACTATCAAGAACAAGGAAAACAAAATATTTACCAAAAATATTACTCAGGTGTTCTGATACTTGTAGCACAATTGCTATCACTGCTTGCAATTTTCCGTTTTGTTTATGTAAGACAGAAATAGCACTTAAAGAAATATGGAAATGCCTAACAGATATAAACATATATCCTTAACAAACACGGAAGCAACAAGCATGGGAGTAAAGTATTCGTTCATCTAAAACTAACAAAGCACGGAGCAGACGTTAACAACGTGAATAGTACAAAATAAACAACTTGTGGATGAATATCATATTTTATTGTCGCCTTGTCATCCAAGAACACTATTTTTTTTTTAATTTTTGCACACATGCCACGGTTAGGCAAAAATCTAACCATCTTTGTCGTTTATGCCCACACATTGCGTAGGAGCAGCTTTTAAACCGTCGCGCGCTCAGGATAACGGCACCAAAATTAGTCACACAATAAAATACGTCAAACCTGCAGTTCTGGTGAAAACAAAAGCGAGAATATATTTTGATCAGGCCAACAAAAGTGACACTGGCAACAAAGTGTACATTTATACGTAGAGCCCGTTCTACGTGGTTGGAATTTACCAGCTCATTTGCTGCTGCGGAGCCGCTTGTGCGGCAAAGCGACCTAGTTTTGCAGCTGTGGAAATAGATCGTTTGGTCACATGAACGGCGCAGCAGCAGCAGTGAATTCTCAGGTAAGTTCGCACAATGCAGAAGGGGGGAGGGGCGTTGAGTCGAAGTTAGGAGTTGTTAGCTCACTGTTTTCCGGTGGCGGCCCGGTTGCATGTAGGTACTGAGGCAGCCAGGCCTGCGGCTTCGCCCGCGAATCTCCCCTAGTTTGGTCTGAGTAGCGGCTCTCCGTCGTGTCGCGGAGCCCTAGTTGGCACAACACACCCGTAAGTGAAGGCCTTGTATAGGATATAGGCCTGCCAGCAGGGAAACGGGCAACAAAGCGAGAGTAGGTGCGCTTTCCGGACAGGATTCCTGGGGTTCTAGACAGAATCATATGATGGTTCCCGAAGCAGGTGGCTGCCTTGCGTGACAGCGCGACAAAATTTCGAGGGAAAGGTGTGGAAGCCCCATAAGCCCCCCCCCCCCCCCCCCCCCCCCCCCGTCCCTACGCCTGGATTCTTCCGGCGGCCTCGCTATCCGGCGGCCTCGCTTGTGGCTTAGCAAGGCGGTCTCCCGTTTCTCCATGCTGGCGATTTATTTAATTTCTGGTTGCGAAAGGTATTACATTAACTGTTTGCGTTTCATCAAGTGCTACATAGCCCGCTCACTCATTCCCCCACCTTTGTTCTTAACTGCTTCTGTTGCCATGCGTGCACCGACAGGAAGTGAGGGGCTGCGTGTATTACATGCGACGGCATCTCATTCACTCGCCTTGTCCCTCCATACGGCGTTGTCGTTGTCCGTCCACACCCCTCCCCCATTCTCCTCGCGCGCGAGCTGCGCTATCTCTCACCCCCTTCCTCGCCGATAGCGAACACTCTCTCGCGAGGGGCATTGGATTGGATTCGATTGGATTGGCTTGGCTTAAGTTGGATTTGCTTGGCTTGAATTGGATTGGATTGGATTTGGATTGGATTGGATTAAAGTGGATTGTGTTGGATTGCGTTGCGTCATAGCCGCGCCACGTTGCGTCATAGCCGTGCTCGCAGGGGTTCACGGCACGTTTCACGCGATGGGAGATTAACCTAACTTCTGGAAACAACAACAGAACCCCCTATGCGTCGCATCCGATAATACACAGGGGTTCCCGCGAGGGGAGGTGGGAGTAATTTTTTTTTGTGCGTTGCCGGTTACGGCCCAGAACCGATGCGTATACGTCGATTTTGCCGCACGTTGCACATCTACCATTCCTTTCCAAGTTCTTAGCTTGAGCTTATTCCCTTAAAATTTGAGTTAAAGGTATTGAGAGGTCAGGCATAGAGGCTTGGTAGACCGAGTTTATTCAGCGAGCGACAGCCGGGCCAGAACGGACCGAATACTATGATGATGATCGTTCGCGCTTGCGGAACGACGATAAAGGTGACCAGTGGTGACTGGCCGATGGTGATGATTAGTGCGCAGAGCAGACGGGTCAAGTTCGAGCAGATGCTCGCAGCATTCTCACCGATTAAGATGCGTAAAATGGAGGTTCCAATTCTACGCACTTCTGGCGATGTCACTTGTTTATAATAACAATACGGGAATATCAGGATTTCTTTCGGGTCTGTCCCCTACAGGACAGAAAGAACTTTAAAAACAAACAAGACAGGTGGCGTTTCTGACTAGGTGTGGCAGAAGGTGGAACGAAAACTGTTATTTAATCAGCAAGCTTAAAAAAGCGAAATATCTCAGAAGAAACCCTGCGTTCCTCCGCCAATACCAGACTGTAATCGCGATTCTTAATCAAGCACTAGGAGGGTCAATCATGAGAAAAAAAATTCCCCTTATTTCCCCGAGGGGAAGAATGTGAAAGTGCGAATGCACGAGTTGAATTTGCGCGGTTCGGTAATAAAGAGATCACACACACACACACAACTACAAAGAAAGCATTTATTCACAGACCACTGATTGAGAGCGGATCTCAGCTTTGAAATTTCGTGTCAGTACTCCTTGACAGGTATTTTCTCACGCCCGATTCTTGGCCAATCCCCCGCGTGGGTATGTGTCATGTCAGCGGCAGGCAGGCGCTCTGTGAGTACACAGGAGCTTGGCAATGTGTTTGACACCTACGGAATCCCGCATACACGCATTTGTCGGATTGCACTTGATAAGCAGGAATGTGTGCTGATTTCATGCAATATTCGCGGATTAGCGCCGCCGAACTGTGTGTCGTCCTTTTTTTCTCCATGGGGGAAGAAAGGTTGCAAACCTTACGTTTGACGGCTTTTCCCGGCTAAAGCAGTAGCTTCGCCGCAAGCAGAGTGGGCTTGAGGGAAAGGCAGCTTGCCGTTTCCGTAATGCCTCGTGGCGGCGTGAGAGGCTAAAGGCATCACCGTACTCATCACTTTTATTTAGTTTAAAGCCAAAACTGGCCACGCAACAATATATTTTGACACGCACAAATTTGGTTCATTCGAAAGCCTAAAGGGGCCATTTTGGTAAATTCGTAAGATTTCCCCGTCGTTAGAATCATACGGACACCCCTTTTAACGTAGATTTTGCTAAGTTATCTGTAGATAATCAGAAAAAAGGGGTATGGCCATGCCACTCATCAGCTTAATTCCCGCCCTAGAACGTATAACGTAATATACACAGCTGTTTGATTGGATGAGGCCTGAAAAAGAAAATGCAAGTTAGGCGGGGCTTATAACTATGAAGAACGAGATATTTTTGCTTAAATGTAATGCATATTCATTTTATAGCATTAAGAATGGTAGGATAAACGATGGAAGTTATAAAAATACACGAAGACATACGAGTAACAGTGCGCACTGCCATTGGTACTGCGCTACTATGCTTTTTATAGCTGCACAGCAGTCCGGCGCTATGGGGTTGTCTTACCTGACAGTGGCCGATTGGCGTCAGCGACATTGTCATACGTGACCCTGTTTGTCGAGCGTACGTACTGTGTTTCACGAAACGATTGCTTTCTACCGTAACAAAAAACAAGCAGGTGAAAATACGATCAAAAACAAAGCAAAGGCGGTCAGCGGTCCGGCGCCGCATTGTAGCGCCATCTAGGAGGGCTGACGGTAAACAAGGCTCCGAAGTCCGCGAACCCTAACAGAGCACTAACGTTCCCTTGAAGACCTGCTCTGGTTACTTTGTCGCAGACGTCATGACGCATGCGATTTGGCGGGAAAAGTCAAAACGTTAACATAGATTGATTAATTCCTCAGTGATTAAAGCATCGTTTACTGCCGGACATGCGCTGAGGGCACTATAAAACTCCAAATATTTCGAAAGAACAGACTTGTCTCTTGTCTGTATGGCCCCTTTAAAGCCAACAGTGATCTAAATCTGATTTTGCCTCAAGTTCACTATTAAATTAAGCGGTCGGGCTCAAAAAATTAGGTTAATCACTCTTGTGCACTGATTAGATCCCCCGAAATCTGAGCACACACACGCACACATGCACAGACGAACGCTAGCCTCGCCCTCCCTCACCCCTCCCTCCCTCCCTCCCCCTCACTGCACTCACCACTCACGTCACTCTCACACTCACTCGCTCACTCACTCACTCACCTCACTCACTCACTCACTCACTCACTCACTCACTCACTCACTCACTCACATGTTATCCCCGAATGCGCCGGGCTGCTACAATAAGCACACGACTGAGTATCCACATAAAATAAGAGCACGTTTTTAATGTCTGCTCATCGCCACGCCAAACTGCATGAAATACGTCCTGTCAGTAGTTGATGGACAGCACCCCAACACCTTCATATATTGTGTAAAGCCACTAACGGCCGAAAGCCTACCTTCAGATATCGTGCACAGCATTCGAGGCTCATCTTGCAGGCATGTAGCGGCTTTTAGTGGTCAAGAGCGACGAATCATTTTTCCGTGCAGCCAAGCCTGCGTTCTAGTTTTCCGTGGGATGTTGTCAGTGGACATGTGCTTAGCACTGGCTGCTACATGGACAGTGACTTAGAGCATCTGCGAGACTCCTGGCGTAAATTTTACTGCTCAGCACTTAAACGCCCGCTCCTGTGTTTTCACGGCGGCGGCGTCCCTCATTGTAACTGGGCGTACGAAGGGGACACCGAAGACAAACTAGATAGAAAGATGAGGAAAGGGGAGAAGGAAAGAATGACGAAAGTGTGAAGGGGAGGGTGGTATGCCGAGACGGCTCGAGAAGTTCTCTCCAGCGGCGACGCGATACGTGATAACCAAGAGAACGAAGAGGCCACCCACCAAGGATAGAGCGAGAAGAAAAGTGGAAGAGGAAATTACGGCGAAAGGCGCGAGACATGGTGCCCCGCGGCGACGCGCTACGATTCCAGGCCAGATTATATCGCTCGCCTTCGGGCTTTGGGCGATGCCGCGATGCCGCGATCACATCGTGAGGCGCAGAAGGTATGCGCTGTCACCCAAAAGAGAGCCGTTCGCCCGTGGCGAAATTTTGCATTAGGGGACATCGTAATTGTCAGACAAATTTTTGTCGTACACCCATATCTGTCACGTTTTTCCTTTGCCGAATAAAATTACAAATTCGCACGCCGGAGAAAGAAATGAGCCTGGCAGTCTTATGGTATTGGGGCAGCACCCACAGAAATTTCTCGCTGTACAAGACTCTCTCGCAGATGCACAAAGACGGAATTTCTCTTTCTTAAATCGCAGATGCCACCATTTCTCTTTCTTAAATTGCACCCACTTTTCAAGACGCGTGTCTGGTAGTTTGCTTGACGTTTTATTGAAATAGACAAATGTAATACGAAGGGAGCACAATGTATTTATTACTTCACCTTAATGGTTATTAATAATTGACAAGTTATGACAATGCATGTCAAAAGTAATTACCATCACGCCAGCACGATGTCTATAAATCAGTGATCTGTAACGCAATCAAAGTAACCTTGATGGGTTTCAACAACGTCAATTAGTGATGTGATTGAAATACTTCCTCAAAAGTACTACTCAAGATGGGATGTTCGCGTAGATTTATTTTCCAGCGTGCGTGAAACATCGCTTGCACCAGGAGTGCTGCTAATAACCCGCGTTATTTCAGGTACTTCATACGGCAGACATTGGTTACATGACTTTAAGCAGCGCTATGCCTTTAAGAGAGAGAGAGAGAGAGAGAGTCGAGGAGAGAGAGAGAGAGAGGAGAGAGAGGAGAGAGAGAGAGAGGGAGAGAACTCTTTAATGTGTGCTGGAGAGGTCAGCTGTGCTAGCGAACGTGCTTGCTATGCAATATTGGCATGATTACACCGCAGTGAGGTGGATGAGAGAGATTGGGAACACAACAACGAGAGAAAAAACAAAAATGAATAATAAAGGACACACAATGAAATGCATGGAAAAGCTCTTATATCATTGCGTAAAAAATTAGTGCCCTTCCTCTGTGTGAAGATGGACGACCTGCGATTCTGGACGCAGTCCATGGAGTGCACGAAACAAAACACATTTGTTTATAGTTTGCGATTGAGCATACGTACTAGCCAAGTAGCCGAATGAAACTTGGATGGACCCGAGCTTTAGTCTCGCGGAAAACATGGAGCAGTCTGTTTTACTTCCGCGTCGTAGGAATCTTACTGTTTGTGTAACACACCGAACGCAATCCGCTCGACCACAGAAGGGACACCGGACCGGTCGCATTTGGGCGTTTGACGTCCACGTTTCAACCTTCCTCCAGCACGACGGACATCTCATCAGTAAGCGTATGAAACGTGTAACTTCGCCTGCACGCCCACCCTGCCCCCCAACCCGTGCAAGCCGGCAACTGGTTATGTGCGCGTGCTAGAAGTGAATAAAACCGTCTAAAATGTCACTCTGAAAGCCTGCTCAGCTGTTAAGTAATATTGGCCCACGTCGGCGTTCCAAGCGGGCTAGTTCCCGTTCATCCGGGAGGGATTCGCACCTACCCGTAGAGCTGGGACCTAAGGCGGCAACAGCGGCGGCAGCGGCTTTCTGTTGTTTTCACGCCTGTTCGCACTTATGTTCGGGCCGACGCTTGTTCAATTCCCGCTCTTCCTCCAAGCGAACGACATGCGTCTGTCCCATAGAGAGTTAAACGTGGAAGGCCTCGAGCTTTATTCTAGCAGACGAACATGTGATTCTAGCAGACCAACAAACAGACGAACCCGGACCCGAACCACTCGATTACGGAAGACAGCTGACAGGTCGCATTGAGCCATAAGACTTCCACGTTTAAATATCCCACCAGCAAAACGTTCATGTCATCCGTAGGGGCATGAAGCCCAGCTGTGTGTTCACACTGCAGTCTTCCAGCCCCAGCCCTTCCACGCATAAACCGGCAACCAGTGATGGGCGCACACTTAGGCCTGAGATACACCTGCGAAAATGTCGCCGTGGAAGCCTTTTACGTTGAACAGAATTAGGGCGCACACCGGCGTTCCAACCGGACAAGTGGCTCTTCGACCGGGAGAGATTCGGACCAAGTGGTCGAGATGGGATTTGAAGCTGCAGCGGCGGCGACAGATTCTGGTCGTTTTTACGCCTGTTAGCGCTTCTGTGCATTCTTCACAATCATCTCACAACGGCGCTACCGGCGTTGTAAGCCGATTATGCATGTTGTGAAAGAGGTATGGGCGGTGGCGAGCGGAATATTAACTGCGATCACGGTTGCGAGGTCTGGCAATTTGCCGCCAAACTCGCGACTTCCGAGATTCGTGACGACGAAAATTTGGGTTGTGGCGACTTGGCTACCAGTTAGCTCCTTGAGCATTGGCTATTTTATATATTTTCAGGACCTTCTGACGCTCCACTTTCCACAAAAAGGGCCTTATAAGACCTTTAGGTGCAGTTCAGCCCTTTAGAAAAACTTAACAAATTGAACAGAACCAACTTTAAGGCAGATGACGACGATCTGGCAAAGTCTAGACAAATCGGTCCCTCAAACACTCCCTCGTACAGCGCTACTTAGCGGAACAAACCGAAATTTGCCTTTCTCTTTTCGATATCCGGCCCCTGTTGTGGTATGAATAGCGTCAAAGCCTTCAAAAGCAACGCCGTCGGGTAAAGTATAATGCTTCAGTAGCTTACGAGAGCTTGAGATTTCATGCAGAATGGTGGGAAGTGTGTATGACAATTTATAATAGGCACGGGAATGTAAACAGGCAGCTAAAGTGGAAAAACATGATGTGCAGAAAACGTCCGTTTTAAAAGTCCTGCTAACTCTTTGAAGGCCTATTTGCGCATTTTAGCTTTTTTTTTCAGGCAGTAGTCAACCACTGTCAGTTTCGCGCACCACAGCAAAAAAATAAAATTTTTATACGATTTCATACTACTAGTAATTTCTACATTTTCCCGCGAATGTGAACCAAAAGTATTTACTGGCATTGCTTGCTGAAAATGGCGACTTTTCTGGCTCCTTTTCAAACATCCACTTTATGGCGGCGGCCTTTCCGGCTACTTCCCGCAAATTCCCGGCGACTTTTTTTAAGTGCGAATGCACTTCTTAAGCGAGCCTGAAGCGTCCGCCGCCGTCCGCATAGCAACAGCTGCGGGTGCGCGCGCTCCTGGTCTTCCTTGGCAACGGGGGGAGATGGGCGCGCGCTGCCTGGCCGCTGACATGCACATAACCCACGTGGGGGTTGGCCAGGAATCTCCTCGTCTTCCTTGGCAACGGGGGAGATGGGCGCGCGCTGCCTGGCCGCTGACATGCACATACCCACGTGGGGGTTGGCCAAGAATCGGGCGTGAGAAGGGCTAATGCACCCGCTTAAAGGAGTACTGACACGAAATTTCAAAGCTGAGATCCGCTCTAGCAATCAAGTACAACGACAACACAAATAGGTGTCTGTGAATAAATGCATCTTTCTTCTTTGTAGTTGTGTGTGTGTGTGTGATCTCTCTTTCGCGAACATTACGAACCGCGCAAATTCAACTCGTGCATTCGCACTTTCACATTCTTCCCCTCGGGGAAATGCGGGGAATTTTTTCTGAGTACCTGGCAATTGCGATTGTTATAGGGGGCCAGCGGTGCACGGTGAGGAGGAGCTCCGGAGCGGCGCCGAGTAAGGCGTCTTCACCGGAATCAAAACTGG
Organism: Haemaphysalis longicornis; assembly: GCA_013339765.2. Classification (NCBI taxonomy): domain Eukaryota; kingdom Metazoa; phylum Arthropoda; class Arachnida; order Ixodida; family Ixodidae; genus Haemaphysalis; species Haemaphysalis longicornis. Next base: position 66,374 of record JABSTR010002546.1, read on the forward strand.
ATAGGGGGGGGGGGGGGGGGGGGGAGGTGTTGAACATATCCTGCATAGCAGTAAAATGTTGAGCAACTGGTGCCGAGGAAGCACAGAACGCCAAACAACAGAAGGGCGAAAAAACGCGTACACAACGACAAAAAACGCGTACAGATGTATTCATGCCCACAGTTCAAGAATTACAAACTTTTCTCTTGTCAAGCGTCCCGCAAAAACGCAGCAAAATGTTTGCTCGTGAAGATGAGTCTTTATTGTTTTTCCAAGGCCCAAGACAGCGACACAACTAAAACCTTGCCCCACGTCGTACGCGAAAGAGGCAGCTAGACGCTGTCACTCGCGCAGCGGCAAATCGCGGGAATATACACAAAAAGTGCTCGGTAACTCCATCCGGCGGGAAGCATTCCGGCTCCTCCTGGCCTTCCTGGAGCAGACGAACCTCATACAACAGCTGTAGTCCTGTGCCTGCCGACCAGCCTTAAGCCCTCCTTATCTCTTTCTTTCTCTCTCTCCCTCTTTCTCTGTCCTTATTGGTTCTCACCTATCCCCTTTCATTCCCCTTCTCCCCTTCCCCTGGACTGGCTTGTATGCTGGTGAACTCCCAAATGAGTTCAAAATATCCCCAGTCCACTTCTTTGCCACTTTCTGTATCAACAAAGCACTCATTCACGTACTCGTTAGTTTCGCGCACAGCGCACGTGGGGCGCTGTGCGCGAGACTACCCTTTTTGGAACTTCAGTCTTCGGGTGTGCGCCACGTTGAAGCGCAGACGACGCAGTTATCCTTCAGACCGACATCGTTTCTTAATGGCTGGGAGAATATGAAGCAGTCCTTGAAAATCCTTGTGGGGTACTAAAAGAAGAACATCCGGCAATAAGCATAATATGGCTGAGCAAAAAAATGTCACGAGTTATCGAACCCCCGTTTCTTTTATGGACTTGTCCAGTCGCGGTTTTCAAATCAACCAAAAAATGAAGGCTAGCAGAATGATGTGCAGCAAGGAAAATGACAATGGTCTGTTGGGCGTATCTGCGGGGCATGGTTTTGCGGCGTGCGAAGGGAGGTCGCTCCGGCCTTTCGGGCCCCGAGCGGCAGAGACGAAAAGACAGAGGCGAAGCAGCGAGCTTCCCTTCCCGGAGCCAATATCTGAGCGCTCGCGTGGCCAGCCTCGTCATTCCAAGGCCCCGCAAAACAAAATATACCAAAGTCGATAACCTCGATGGTGCGGGGTCGAGCTCGCGAGCTTCCGCCCAGTCGTCGCTTAGCGCGGAGGGCAGAGTGCTCCGCGCGAGGTCCCCGCCTCGAACAAAGGCCCGTCATCCCGGAGGCTGCGGCTTGGCACAAAAACAGCCGGGAGAGCCGGAGCACCGCGCGAAATGCCCAGAGGGATTTTCGGGATTCTGCGTCAGCAGAGAACAGAGGAGGGCAAGCGCCGGAGCGTGTAGTAGGGCGGCGAGGCCACCACCGTGGACAGGACGTCGACAAAGGAGAACAAATTGAGTTAATTCTGAAGCGGGCTAAACAAAGCCGCTCGAGAAGCTTTCGAGCATTGGGCACTGCGTTAGCATAAAGATGTCGTGCGTGCTAAAGCAAAAAAAAAAAAAAATAAAATTCCGGGAAGAAAGACATCTTGAAAGAAGATATGCAAGGAGGCCACATATGCAGCCGTGTGAGGAGAGCCAGTGTTTCTTAAAAGTCACTCTCAGTTTTTTTGGTAGCAAGCGATTCCTACAATCATTCTTTGCAAAAAAAAAAAAATCGGCCGCGTATCTGCTCCTTTCGTTGTAAATGTCGACAAAAGACGATAGTCTTTCTCGACATTTGCCAAGTAAGTGCCTACCTTAACTTTCCCGCTCACCTCTCATGTTCCTCTTGCATCGCGCTCCTCCCAAGGTAAACACACCAAACGTTTGCTCAAGTCAGTTTAATCTACCGCGTTCCACCGCTCCAGGCCGGGTGCCTCGATGCTAGCGCTGCCGTACGGCGGAGACGCGCGTGAACTCGGGGCGCCCTACTTCAACTTTTATAAAACCGCGTTGCCCTGTTCCACGTGCGTTCC